>JFHB01000212.1:0-52672 GCA_000729835.1 Atkinsonella hypoxylon
ACCCTAACCCTAACCCTAACCCTAACCCTAACCCTAACCCTAACCCTAACCCTAACCCTAACCCTAACCCTAACCCTAACCCTAACCCTAACCCTAACCCTAACCCCCACTTGTCCTTACATACAGCAGCACTTCTTGCATCGGCCGATTGACATCAGCACGAGTCCTTGTCAATACATAACTTGCGTACGAAATGGCCACTTAGAATGTCAAATTCGTAGCCCAAGCGGTATGCCTCGTCCACCGAGTAGCCACAGCCTATCCATTTGTGATTGTCGAATATTGTGTGGCCCTTGCCGAGGTTATAAGGCAGGACACTTAATGCTTGTCGTCGATGCTGTAAGTAGTCGACAGATAGGCCCGCAAAGATTAATGAAGTGAGCCAGAAAATACCTAGAATAGCATATGCAGATCATACAGTGTTAATTTCTAGAGTGCATAGAGCGCGCATTTATACAGCACTACGAAATACTACTTCCGTTTTGGGCCTAGTTGCTGCTGCGTATTCAAAAATCCTTTGCTGCGTGTTTACGCACTCGTGCATTGGTCCAGAGTGGAGCCAGAGCGGGTGTAGATTTAGGCAGAATAGCATATGCTAATCACACAGTATTAATTTCTAAGCAAGAGATCTAGAGTGCATTTCTATACCACTATACCACTAGATATTAGTGCATATACCACTAAATATAAAAATGTTGATTTGCACTAATACACTGTGCATTCTGCATATACCTAGCATATACGTAGTATATACAGAGTATAAAATGCTTTACTGCCTGCGAAAAATACACCCTTTTTAGCTCCACTCTGGACTAATGCACATATAGGCTGGACCTGAGATTTACTGGAACGCCCGCCTTTTGGTCAACAAATGATAGGAAAAATGAATTCAGATCTAGATGCCTAATGATCTAACTGCAAAAGAGATCCCGAGGGATCATTCCTCTTATTGTATAGACAAATTTGCAGGGGCGATGACGCAGTCCTAATTGCGTTATATCATGCTCCACCCTGCTGATGAAAAGATTTTTATACCCCTTCCGAGCTTGCCGGTCTACACCGCAACAGCACGCGCTGACCCAGTACCAGACGTTATGTTCCATCAAGACATCAATATCCAAGACCGTATTCAACAATGGATACAGGATACAGCGCTTCACGATCACACATATGAGAACCTTTCTAAGCCAGAGAATCATTTAAGACAATTATGCCAAGATATTCCTACGTCTCCATTTTCAGATCACAACATGGACCACACTCCGTCTCCGCCAAAAAAACGCCGGGTAAGAGACAATTTATTGGAAGACGACGAGAATCAGACAACACCTACACCGCGCTTGAATGACACATCAATTTTGCCCTATCGCCTTCCCAATCCTCCAAGCTTCATCCCTTCTGACCCATCAACCGCATCATCTCGATACTCAAAGGGCCCCAGTCGACGCTCGGGCAGCCCCACGAAACGATTCCATCTCGGGGCCCTCCAGAAACCTGTCCTTTACACAACACTCAATGATAACGCAACTGATCAGCTACCTTACCATGTACAGAAACTCTACAATCGGATATATCAAATCGCAGTGGACCACTATACGTTCCTGCCGCATGTGATCCGTGAAGAGATCTGCTCCGCGACTAGTCGACGCATAATGGACTCATACTTTACTACATCAAAAACAAGCCATAGCACGACCGAAGAAGAAGCAGCAGACCGATTAATAGCCTTACAAGAACTACAGGAGCTTAAGGAGATTGTCGCTGTTACTCGGGAAAGTAAGGCTCTGAATCGATCGGAAGCCTCTTGGAATATGGAGGTTCATGGCCCATTGCTCAAACTTGCGTTGAGGCCCTTTAGCTCCGTTCAACGCGAGCTAGCGACAACAGCGCGAATTCTTTCACCATTTATACCTCCTACACACGGTGCAGGACCGACTGTAGAGAGCAAGATGATTGACTTTGTCCTTGTCCTTGCACTAGACAATTTACATGCTTCCGACGTGGATAAGGTGTTGGCTCAATCGATCAAGGACGTCGTGCTGTCGCAACCAGAGGACATGCAATCTGCTAACCACACACAATATCCACCCATCCAGTTCCGCCCGATAGGCAGTATCATTGAGACCAAGATCACGGGTTCACCCGAAGAGGGCAGAATGCAGCTTGGCGTGGCTACAGCAGCATGGCACCAGCGCATGAAAACTTTGCTAGACGCCAAGTATCCAATTTCGGCAGATGATCGACGGCCGCTTATCGCTACACTGCCACAGCTTCTAGTCATGGAGCAAAGTTGGAGGCTTTACTTTGCTTGTGATCGTGGTAACTGTATAGAAATGGTTGGGGGTATGCCGGTTGGAGACAATGAAAGTCTGATTGGAGCGTATATTGTTATAGCGATAGTACGCGAAATCGCGCAGTACATGGTTACTACTTATAGAGACTTTATCGCTGATGTGTTTAGCGTATAAATACTGTTGGGAAGACCAAGGGAATGAGGTATCCACTAGATATTAGTGCATATACCACTAAATATAAAAATGTCGATTCGCATTAATACACTATGCATTCTGCATATACCCTGGGTAGCATATACCTAGCATATACGGAATACAAAATGCTTTACTACCTGCGAAAAATACACCCTTTTTGGCTCCACTCTGGACCAATGCACACATAGGCTGGACCTGAGATTTACTGGAACCCCAACATGCGCTATACTGCCTGGGCCAAACCCTGCAGGCAAGAGCGTGGGCGCTTCCCGCTGCCTCCGGATCCGTCTCTCTTTCGTTTCTTCTTGTTTCCAGTCGCTTTGAGCAGTAGTTTGTTCCTGGGTTTCGGAAGAAGAGAAGCTCGGTCAAAGTCGATTACCATAACCCGCCGTCGTTCCTCGTTCCATAATTGATTGTCAGCCCGGTAGTCGCCGTGGTTGACACCCTCCGTTCGAACCGCCTGCAGAGAGCGGTGCAGCTCCGTCTCCAGATTTGGCAACCCTGCCTTTGATGCCTTCTCCCCACCCCACGACATCAGCATCATGTCGAAGACTCTGACGAAGCCTGGAAGAATGTATCCCCAATATAGCTCCACGATGCCTAAATGTACTGGCACTACATCACCCTGAAGCCGGTCGAGCTTCGCATAGATATAACTCTCGTGCTCCAAGTCATGAGAATGACTCGACAATACTCCCTTGCCTACGAACGTGTAGCCGTAGGGCTCTAGCTCCAGCTTGAAGAGCACCCCTATAGCCCCTCGTTTGCCCTGTCTATCTAGTGCCATGCACTTATGATACGAACTTTGGCATAATTGCTCGTGCACCAGGCGGGTAAATGCTTCAGCGTTTATGGGATGCCGGTTGCCGCCTTCTGCAGTCCGGTGTAAGCGCGTATTTGGGCAGTGATCGTCGAGTTCCATGCTTCGCTTGAGGCCGAGCAAGCACGCCTGAGTACAGTACTGCCTGGTGGGTACCGAACTAGACATCTCAGCACCCTCGCCTGCGGAGCTACTGCTACTGCTCGACGGAGCGTCCTTACGCTTGCCGACCCTGGATCGAAATCCGGTTAGTCCTTCGTCGGGTTCCTCTTCTTCGTCATCGCTCTTTGCGAGGACGTCGGTAGGCCTACAAGATGACTTGGACCGCAGCATTATCTCTCGATTTATCGGGCTCACACTAGACGTGTAGCGAGAGCCTGTTTCCTGCGATGAGGGGGACGACGACGATTCAGTATTCTCCGCCTCTGGAACACAGGCCGCATCCTCATACAGCTCCCCCCACGTTTTTAGAGTGGTATCGGCTATCTGCAACGCATCTTCGAGCGAGTCTCCGCAAAGAGCGTCCGACCGCAGGCTCAACAGACAGAAGCTGGCCAGCTGAGCGACCGCGGTGTACACCACCCTGTCACCGGCCAGGCCTCCGTCTGGTGGCTCACCCACGTCTTCTTCGGGTACGCACGCATAGCAGTATAGCGTCTGCAGATCGGCTCTGTCGATATGGAGGAGCATTAAAGACGCCCCGGCGGCCACGTAGCCGTACGTAACCCCGTATCGGACCATGTAGTCAAAGACTTGTGTCAACGCCATAGCGATGAATTCTTCTGATATCTCGTGTTCCCGCGCAGCGTTATCGCTCACAACCTTGTCGCTGCAGATCCGTTGCATAACCTCCATGAACAGCTTCTCCTTTGCTACAGTAGATTTGACCAACCCTGCCGGGACCTTGTGTGCTGCTTTGTAGTCAAACGCGAAAGCGTAGCTCTCGTTTCCGCTTGGATCAGTGCGGACTCCCCATCCGTCAGGTGTCAGGAAGGAAGGCTTGACTCTCCGCTCGGACGCCATCCGCTTGCTCGGTCCAGTCCGTCGCCTTCGCTCCACTCTTTCCTGATTATAATCGCTCGCTGCCGTGACATCATGGCGATTGCTGCTAAATTGTACGTCTGAACAACGGTATTCTCCCCTCAGATTCTCGTCGTCCAAGACGAGACGCAGGATATGCCAGACAGGGTCTTCCACGGCATGCTGCTCGAAGTAAGCGATGGCATTTTCGTTGCCTGCTCGTTTGAAAGAAATTGGCCATCCCATGTCTCTGGTCGTGGTTTCCTGGTCAAAAAGGCGCCTGCCTTTGCATGCAGCTTTGATCGCCTCAAAGTGCCGTCGCCGATGTATATTCTCAAAGTCGTGCCAAGGGCGAAGCCACTTTGGATAGTACTTGCCTTCGACATTAGTGAAACCGGTTGTACACCGGGATGGAGAGGCGAGACGGAGATTCCTGTAGACATGGAAGTGACAGTTGTGTAGATATTCCTCGAGCGTGGTCTTCTGGTTTTTGCGCCGCTCTTGCTCTAGCTCTTTCTTTAGCCGATCGATCTCGGTTTCGGACATTGGCCAATCGATCTCTTTTTCGGACTTGGTCTTGGCCTAGAAAACTGACCTTTCTCACGTCGCTCTTGCTCTAGCTCTTTCTTTAGCCGATCGATCTCTTTTTCGGACATTGGTCTTAGCCTAGAAAACTGACCTTTCTCACGTCGCTCTTGCTCTAGCTCTTTCTTTAGCCGATCGATCTCGGTTTCGGACATTGTTTTGACCTATAGTGGGTCGAGGTAAGCTTTGCCTGAGCAGAACAAGGTGATCCATTCTCGTCACATTTGCATGTTTTGACTCACGATTCGTGACGACCCGTCCACGGCCGTATTTCAAGTAAGCGAGCGCAGAACACTCTATGACTAGTTGATGAGGAGGTAGCGTGGTTGTACAAAGTAAGCAGGGCAGAGTAATGTGAGGGGGGAACCCAACTATAAATAGGTGTAGGAGCTAGTCCTACCCCAATTATTTTCGGGGCTCGGGCACGACCCCTCGTACCTACCAACCTAAGCTCTTTGGCGGCTATCTCACGTCGCTCTCGCTCTATCTCACGTAGCTCTTGCTCTATCTTACGTCGCTCTCGCTCTCGCTCTATCTCTTTCTTTAGCCGATCGGTCTCTTTTTCGGACATTGTGGTCTTGGCCTAAAATGGATCGAGGTAAGCTTGTTTTATGTTGCAAAGATACTTGCCCCATTTTTTGCAGCTAGCAGGTGTAAAGGGGGATAATGGACACGTGCCATGGAGAGTGGATTATGTGGTATATTAGGCTCCACTATTGAGCAAGATAACTTAGCCAGAACATGCATCCTTAATCCACTAATCAACCCTTATAACTATGATTTAATCTTTATTTAGTGATAAGACTAGGACCTTAGTTAGCTTATTGATATTCTTTTATAATAATTCCTAAATTAGGTTAAAAATTTACGCTAACTGTAACTATACTCTAGACTAAAAGATTAACTATAGATAATTAAATATTACAATAGATACAGCAAGAGAACTATAGAACTTATTGTGAAAAATAAGCTACCCTATATAGCCTATTTTTATGCCTACTAGTTGCTCTATCACGTGACCCTTACTAGGTCTTGTTACGTTAATTTTTAGTAGAGATATCGTTGTTACTAGATACAAACATCTAGATTCGACTAAGGCAAAGTTGCCTAACCTATAGTTGGCTTTAATAGCGATTTTCTCCACAACTAGCAATAGTAGAAATTCAAGAAGTATACTATTTAAAAGCTAAGAATTAGGGCTATTTAATAGTATAATTATTAGATAGAGTTACCTATAAGGAAAGGTAGAAATTATTACTTTATATACGTAAGCATCTTACTTATATTATCAAAAGTAGCTTCAACACCAGTGCCAAAAGTGGCCACAACACCAGCGATACCAACATCGCTAGCTTTATGCAACATTAGCTCTAACAGCTGTTACTAGCACAACTACTCCAACAATAGCACAACAAAAGAACTTAGTTACAACAACTAAGTATAGGAAACAAGTAGGTGTAGTAGACTAGGATAGAATACAACAGGGGTTATCTAGTCTATTATCTTTCCTTTATTATAAGGCTCTATATACACTAATATCTGCCCCTCTTATAGAGGCAGTGCAATAGATCACTTAGTATCTCTTAGCATTCTCATGCTCTATAAGCTGCAGGATTTTCGGGTATCTAGCTATCCCTCTTCTTATTTTTTCTTCTCTTTTTCTCTTTCTTTCTCTCTTAGAATTAGCTATATATAGGCTGCTTTCTCTCTCCTAAGTTAGAGGAATTAAGTAAGTAATTTACACTCTTCTATACACTAGAAGCTTCTTTATTTTCTCTCTCTTCTATTATCTCTTCTATCTCTCTCTTAATAGTTATAAGCCTAGTTTACTCTTCTTTAGTATCTCTACCTTTTTAATAACTCTATTATCTTCTTTAGCTCCCTAAAGCTATTTATATTATTCTATTATTATAGATACCTAGTATCTTTAATAGCACTCTTTTTATTATATAGTTACATACCTCTTACTACACTATGTAATCTCCTTATTATTAACAATAATAACAACTTTCTTGTTATTAACAACAATAACATCTTTCTTGTTATCTACTATAATAACATCTTTTTTTATTATCTACTACAATAACAACCTCTTTAATATTAATTACGTAATATTAACCCTAACCCTAACCCTAGAGGGTTAGTAGAAGAAGTTAGTTATTAACCCTTTTAAAGAGATAATACTTGCAACAATTTAACAATAAGTTAAGCAGTTACGCTACTAAAAGCGCCCTAATTTTCGCTATAGATTTTGCTCTAATTTAAAATCTAATTCCTATTCTAAATTTGTCTTTAAAAATAGAATATTTCCCTTAAATTAACTTCTTAATTTTCTTTTAGCATTAGTTTTAAATCTAACAATAAAGTATAATATTAATTTTTAGTCTTAAATTTACACTAAATTTAACAATAAATTCTATAGCAAATTTAACCCTAATTATAAAACGGATTTTTACTATAGATTCTTTATTAATTAATCTACTAGATTTATACTATAGATTCTACTATAGAGCTTAGATTAACAGCTTAATACTAACTTTATACAGCAAGAGACTAGAATTATTGGATTTTAGTTATTGAAAAATATATAACAAACGAAGGAGTCTAGAATTACCTAGATCTAGTAAAGAACAATAAAGAGGAACTAACTAAGCTATAAGAACTAATACCTAAGGATGTTAACAAAAAGGTTACTATAGTAGGAGATTTAGATAACTATAAATTCTTTATTCTATAGTTTCCTCTATATACAATATTAAATAAAGATCTAGAACTACTACAACTAAAAGAAGGCCCTTAACAGCATTTAACAATAGATAGTTAAAATAGTTAGTAACTATTATAAAACTATTAGCTATAAGCACAATATTGCTAAGTAGATCCTTCTTCTATAACAACAATTAAAGCTAATATCTTAGAACAACAAAAAAGAAGTACTCTCTTAATATAAAGCTGTATTAAAGAGCCCTTCTAGAACTAAGATAAAGGAATTTATTACTTTCTATAAGAAGGTACTCTTAGAAGCATAGTAAATCGATCTTCTAGATACCTATAATCTTTAGCTAACTTTAGACTTCCTTAATACTATTTAGCAAATTAACCCTTCCTTTTTAACCTATTAGCACAATAGAATTAGAGATAAATTAATCTCTAATAAGCTAAATTGGAAGGAAAAGATACTAAATAGCTACTAAATTGCGGATCTTTTTAAAAGCTAAACAAAGGCTAACAACAATAGATCCTTTGCTAGCTTCTAGAACTAGAAAGCTCCTTCTTCTTCGAAACAGCTAAATCTACCTAATTTAAATTCGAATTTAAATCCTATATACCTCTATAGAAAGTCTTATAAGTATAATAAGTGTTATTACTTAGTAAGCAACAATAGACTAAAAGACTAGAAACCTAACAAAAAGACTATTAAATCTATTTAACAAAAACTTAAGAACGATAAGTCTATAAAGAAGGTAATATATACATTAAAAAGGGATAACCTATCTGTTAAAAATAAGCTACCCTGTATAGCCTATTTTTATGCCTACTAGTTGCTCTATCACGTGACCCTCATTAGGTCTTGTTACGTTGATTTTTAGTAGAGATATCGTTGTTACTAGATGCAAACATCTAGATTTAACTAAGGCAAAGTTGCCTAACCTATAGTCAACTTTAACTGCGATTTTCTCTACAACTAGCAATGGTAGAAATTTAAGAAGTATACTATTTAAAAGCTAAGAATTAAGGCTATTTAATAGTATAATTGTTAGATAGAGTTGCTTATAAGGGTTGCTTGTTATTAGTGGAATTTGTTAAATTATACACGTAGGCGTCTCGTTTGTATAGCTATAAGTCGATTTTTTTGTTTTTATATAGTAAATCTTTTTGCGGAAATTATAAAGTAGTCTATAAGCCCCTTCTAGCGACTACAGCCCGCTAATATAGTCGGTAGGTCTATAAGGGACTAGAAAGATTTAAGATCCTACTCTCACTAACTTATTCGTTACAGCGCTCTTAATATAAAGATACTACTATTACAGTTATCTATTGCCTCTACGTGATCTAGTACTATACACTACAGCTTAATTTAGGCCGCTGCTGCTTCTACTACGTAATAATTGCTAGAAGCAATTATAGGTACTAAATCTAAGAGACTACTACCCTCTTAGATATCTAGTCCTGTAATCCCTATTATTTTCAATAGGTTATAAGCCCGGAAGACCTATCTACAAGCTATTAGCCCGCTGAAAATCTACTATTGTGTACTGTATTACCCACTAGAAGCTATATTAAGACCTGCGCTAGCAGCTATTGCTGCCAAAAATTAGTAGCTTGCTGGAAGCTATTAATACCTGCTGCACACACATCGCTAGCCACTATACTGGTGTTTTTCATTCTGCCCACCCTGTGCCTCCTGCACTCTATACACCTTATGTATACACACTTTTGAAGCTATTCTTAATAGCTAGGTTCTATTGTTGCACAACATCAAAATATATACATCCGTACACATTACATTCGCACTGCGAATCGTTTTATTAGGCACTGCCTAATCAATTATTTCTATCGAGAAATAAGCTTAGCGCTGCACTGCATCGCTTGTTGTTGTTGTTATATTGTGCACCCTATGCACCCTTATTAGTAGCTATACTACAATTTGTAGTGTACACCTAACAGCTCTTATTGCAGATATTCCTGTGTTTTCGGTTGCAGAATTAATTTATATAGTAATCCCACTAGTTAGGATTTTGAAGTAGGAATTAGCTAGATATCCCTAAATTAGCTGTGCCTAGGTCTCTACTGATTTATTAGAACCTAATTGGAGAAGAATCTCCTGAATTTTTTAGCTAAAAATAGCTAGGACCTATGTTTTATGCCCCTTGCGACCGCTTGTTAATCTAGTCTGCTATACAAATTGTATGTGTATATAGATCGCGATACAACGCAGCCTTAGAGCCCGTTATACCTATTACGAAAGAAATTAGAGAAAAATCTTAGTATAATTTCTGAAAATATAGGGCACTTCTAGCCTATATTTAGTAAGAATTATTACTGTTATTTACTACTATTTCCACTGTAATTTAGGCTATAATTAGCTATAAAGAGCGTTAAATTAGCTATTAAAACCCTTAAAATAGCACCAAAAGGAATAGGCAAGGGAAAGAGCACAAGCCCTAAAAGGGGTAGTAGTTCTAGTACACTAGCTAATCTAGCTGCTGCTACTAGCTTTCCTAGTCCAGTAAGGTCCCCCCCTTAGCTAGTAGATTCCTCTTCTAATGAAGAAGATTATACAGCTAAGAAGGCTCTAAAAGAAGCTAGATTAGCTTCTAAAAGAGTAGTGTAAGTCTATAATGTTTAAGCTAATCTAAAAGCTTAAATAGATAAGTAACAAGAGACCCTAAATAGATTCATTAGGTATAGTAAAGCAAAACAAAGCTAAAATAAAGGTAATATAGCTAATTTACTAAGTAAATTAGATACTATAATTACATCTATAGGTAATCTCTCTATAGGGTCTCCCTCTAAGGTAGTAGATCCTGTTACTTCTAAAAGAGCTTCTAAAGTCTCTTTTAAAGCCCCTAAACCTTCTAGTTCCTCTAATAGTGCTACTTTTCTGCCTGCTTTTAATAAAGGCACTATAAAAGAGTTAAATAAGAAGGTCTACTCTATTCTAGAGGCTGCTAAGCTAAAAGGCCCTAAAAATTTTGAACAGTAGAAGTAAGCTTTAACTATTTAATTTAGGGCACTAGGATTCCCTTAATTTATTAATAATCCTAGTATAGCTAGTACTTTAGTAGATTTAGAGCAAGCTATTATCCTTATAATTATAAGAGATAGTTGCCAATCTGGACCTTAAGCTGCTATAAGCTAGCATAAGTCCCCTGTAGATGCCTATAACGTTCTAGTTAGGCAGTATTTGCAGAGTGCTAAAATACAATGTAGTACGCTATATGCTAGTTATTACAACTTATCGTTTTCGAACTATAAGGGATCTTTAGAGGCCTTTAATGCTGAATTTAATAATTTACTAGCTAGATTACAGCTCTGTAGTGTAGCTATTAATCCTATTAACTAGGTAAATTATTATATTAATGCTTTAAAGAAGACCTTCCCTAGCTAGGCTAAAAGGCAGCAATATTCTATTAGAGCTGCTAGAGCATAAGGTCTATCTGTAAAAATGCTGAATTTACAGTTCCTTATAGCTAATTTATTAGAAGAACAAAGAGATAAAAGCTCCTCTATATCTAAAGCTCTTAGTTATAAGGCTTCTAATGGTTCTAATAATAATAAGGCTAATTAAGGAAAGAATCCTCCTAATTAGAAGAAGAATTCTAACGATTCTAATTCTAATGATTCTAATGCCTCTAAAGATATAGATAAAGCCTCTAAGAATAAGAAGAAGTAGAAGGGCCGAAGAAGAAGTAACAAAAACTCTAGGAATAAGGATAGAGAAGCTGCTTTTGCTATAGGTTGTTATAACCTATCTACTAGCAACTAGGATACTATAGAATCTAATGATTCTAGCAGTTCTAGTAGTAATAATTCTTACGACTTAGATATAGAATCTACTACTAGTGATACTAGTACTACTAGTAATAATACCCCTTCTTTTAATTACTCTAACGGAATAATTAAAAACTCCCTACTATACGATATAGGTTCTACCTGTTATATAGTTAACAATAAGGCATTTTTTAGGACTTTTAAGCCTATAAAAAAGGGTAAAACCGCGCCTATTGCTACTGGGGGAGGTTCTATTTATCCTAAAGGATAGAGAACTGCTGTATTCTAGGTACTAGTTAGTATAAATCCAGCTAAATACAGGCCTTTAGCTCTAAAGGATGCACTGTATTGCCTAGGTTTAGATACCAACCTAATTAGTAGTCTAAAGCACTATTTAACAGGGGGCACTCTCCTTAGAAATTAGCTATTTCTAGCTAATAGAAGCTGCTGTAGGCTTCTAAATCCTAAAAAGTATGGTTTCTTCTTACAGCTTAAGGGGCAAGAGACCCCTAGAGTGTGTAAAAACCACGTAAATCTCTCTTATATAGGATTTACTAGTAATAGGTATAATAGCAGTTATAATACTAGTTATCCTATAGAGGTTTAAATCCCTTAACAGCCTAGTTTTAATCTAGAGGAATATAGCTGAATTAAGGAATTATCTGATTTTAAAGAAGATAATACTAATAACGATGCTATAGAGCCATTAGCCCTAGTTCCTAAACGGGCTCCTAGTTAGATTCCTTCTAATAACGGGGATTTAGAAGGTCTAAATCCTAAGTTGCTGGATATTGGAGGAAATAGCTGTCTAGATCCCTTAAACGAGGCCTGTAGTTCTTAAGAGATCTAGTAAAATAGGGAGCAATAGGAAGCTAGCTCTAATGATAATTCTAGTAACCCTATAGCTTCTTCTTCCTATAAGAAGCTCCTAGAATTAGCTGCTACTTAGCACGTTAGATTAGGGCATATAGGACTCCCTTTACTAAAGAAGACTGCTTCTATTACTAAAGGAATTCCTAATTTTTCGAAAATCAAGGAAAAGGATTTTAACTGCCTAGCTTGCAATTAAGCTAAAGCTGTTAGAAGACCTAGCAAGTATGCTATTCCTAACCCCCCTAGATATTTAGATATTATAGAGGGAGATACCGTTAAAATAGAGCCTATACTGTACAATAAGAGGCCTTTAGTTCTTTTTCTAATTAATAGAAAATTATAGTATAAGTGGTCTTTTAATTTAGCTAATAAAGAGGGTTCTACTCTTTATAGCTGTATTAGAAGCTTCTTTAAGGAATTAAAAAACCAGTATAACTGCTACCCTAAACACCTTTACTTTAATAGTAGTACAGAAATTAATACTAGGTTGCAAGCTTAGCTATCTTCTAAGGGTATTTGCTTTAGCACCTCTTGCCCCTATATTTATAAACAGAATAGGCTAATAGAGAGAGCTATAAGGGTACTTCTAGACCGTTTGCGTGCTACCCTATAGTGGTTACAATTACCTCTGTATCTATAGTTTTACATCCTTTCTGCTATAGTGGATTTAGTTAATACTACTGCGAATAGTACTAAACTACTAAGTCCTAAACAGCTATATCTAGCTAATTTAGAGCCTTCTAAGACCTATAAGCCTGATTTTACTAAAATAAGGGCTATAGGCTCCTATTGCGAAGTTCTAATTCCTTTAGAACAACGATCTAGGTTGCAGAAGCTAGCTAAAAGAACTATTCCTAGTAGACTTTTAGCTACACTAGGTTCTAATGTATATCTAATATATATCCCCTCTAAACGAGCTGTTATAAAGACTAGCTTCGTTAAAATTATAGAAGGAATAGGTCCTATTTCATAGGGCATCCCTAAGGTTCCTATTAGTTCTATAGTGGATAATCCTTTAGAGGGAGAAGTTAATGACCAGCAGTTAGTAGATAATTATACTCCTAAGTATCCTTATCCTAGTTATCTAGATGTGCTAAATTATCCACTAGAACCTGTAGATTAAGCTCTTCTACTAAGTAACCCTATAGAAGCTATAGAGGCCCCTAAAGCCCCTATATCTATAGAAGCTCCTCAGGCCAATATAGAACCTATAGAAGCTGAAGCTGAATCTATTGATGCTAATGCTATAGATTTAGATGGAGACATATTTTCCTTAATTAAGGATCTATGCTTTAAGGCAAGGACTAAAGCAGCTATTACTTCTAATAGCAAGGATAAACTTCCTAATACGTAGAAGCAAGCCCTAAAAAGCTCTACTAAGCAGCATTAGATAGAAGCTACCTATAGCGAATTTAAGCAGCTATTAGCTGCTGGAACCTTTAAATTTATAGGGAAAGACTAAGTACCTAAGGGCCGAAGAGTTCTAAAGAATAGGCTTATTTATAGGCTTAAAAAGGATAAAGAAAATAATCCTATTAAATATAAGGCCTGCCTTATTGCTAAGGGATTTATATAAATAGAAGGTTAAGACTATCTAGAGACCTTTGCTGCAACTAGTATTCCTTCTAGCTAGCGTATATTATTAGCTTTTGCAGCTTTTAATAACTAGGAAGTTAAGCAAATCGACTTTATAGAAGCGTTTTTAAATAGTAAGCTAAAGGAAGCTATTTATATAGAAATCCTAGATAGATTCGTTGAATTTGCAGAAGCAACGCTATTAGTAGCTAAGCTACTAAAAAGCTGTAATTACAAGCCCTCTAAAGAGCAAGTAATTAAGCTAGAAAAATCCCTCTATGGTCTAAAGCAAAGTCCTAGAGAATAGCAGCAAATTCTAACAGAATTACTTTAAAAGTATAGATTTAAACCTCTTATATTAGACCCAGCAGTCTTTTATAACCTAGCTACATCTATATATATTGCTACTTATGTAGATAACTGTCTTCTAATTGGGCTTGATTTACGATATATTAATAAGCTTAAAAAGCTACTAAATCAAGCTTATCCAATAGAAGATAGAGGACCAGCAGAATTCTTCCTAGGCGTTTAAATCACCTATAATAGGTCTAAAAGGTCTATTAAAATCTATTAATCTTAATACATCCTTAAAGCCCTAGAAAGATTTAATATGCTAGATGCTAAGCCAGCTTCTATCCCTATACAGCTGGGAATCCTAAAGCAATTAGTTACAAAACCTCTCTTAAAATCCGATTATAAGCTTTATTAGAGCATAATAGGCACTATAATGTACCTTATGTTGCTAACTAGAGCTAATATTGCTTTTTCTGTTCAGTGGCTATTAACCTTCCTAGCTAAGCCCTATATAGAGCACCTAAACGCCTCTAAGCACCTCCTAAGGTACTTAAGTGGTACTAGAAGCTTTGCTATTATTTATAAGCGTTCTAGTCTACACCCTATAGGGTCTTCTTCTAAAGCTTCTAATAGTTCTATTAGTTGTAAAGAAGTACTTAAGACCCTCCTTAGTTATTGCAATAGCGATTTTGCTGGTAATAAAACCTCTTCTAAATCAACCTATACTTATCTATATAAGCTAGCTAGTGGACCTATTAGCTAGAAATCGAAGAAAGCTAGTACTATTGCTCTTTCCACTTTAGAAGCAGAATCTAATGTATTATCTAAAGCTATTAGGGAATTAGAGTGGCTCTACGGCCTTTTTAAGGAGATAAAGCTGCCTTTAACCCCTCCTATTCCTATTAGGTGTAATAATTAAGGCGCTATAGTTACTGCTTACAACTTAACGTTATATAGTAGGACTAAGCACACCCTTTTGAAGTTTAACTACATTAGGGAAAAGATTTGTAAAGATATAGCTAAGGTTAGTTATATTAATATAAATTAGATGCTAGCAGATAGCCTAACTAAGCCTCTTGCTATTTAAAAGCATTAACAATTTATTAAGTTACTAGAGCTTTCTAGCTAGCTTATAAAAGCAACAAAAACACTCGAAAAATCGAAAAGCAACGAAAAACAGTTAAAAATCGAAAACAACAAAAACAATTAACAACAACTAGTTATATTTAACTATAACTACCCTGGAATTGCTGGAATTAGTTATGTTATTAGTTATATTATTTTAGTCCTATTATTAGTACTGTATTTCGTTAGTTAATTCTAACTTAGATATCCTTTAAAGGAGCTAAGTTGCTTATAGAACTAGTTACTTCTTACATTTCTAGAGGGAGTGTT
Source organism: Atkinsonella hypoxylon (assembly GCA_000729835.1). Taxonomy (NCBI): domain Eukaryota; kingdom Fungi; phylum Ascomycota; class Sordariomycetes; order Hypocreales; family Clavicipitaceae; genus Atkinsonella; species Atkinsonella hypoxylon. Next base: position 15,547 of record JFHB01000212.1, read on the forward strand.
AAAAATAAGCTACCCTATATAGCCTATTTTTATGCCTACTAGTTGCTCTATTACGTAACCCTTATTAGGTCTTGTTACGTTAATTTTTGGTAGAGATATCGTTGTTACTAGATGCAAACATCTAGATTTAACTAAGGCAAAGTTGCTTAACCTATAGTTAACTTTAACTGCGATTTTCTCTACAACTAGCAATAGTAGAAATTTAAGAAGTATACTATTTAAAAGCTAAGAATTAGGGCTATCTAATAGTATAATTGTTAAATAGAGTTGCTTATAAGGGTTGCTTGTTATTAGTAGAATTTATTAAATTGTGCACGTAAGCGTCTCGTTTATATAGCTGTAAGTCGATTTTTTTGTTTTTATATAGTAAATCTTTTTGCGGAAATTATAAAGTAGCCTATAAGCCCCTTCTAGCAACTACAGCCTGCTAATATAGTCGGTAGGTCTATAAGGGACTAGAAAGATTCAAGATTCTACCCTTACTAACTTATTCGTTACAGCGCTCTTAATATAAAGATACTACTATTACAGTTATCTATTGCCTCTACGTGATCTATACTATACACTACAGCTTGATTTAGGCCGCTGCTGCTTCCACTACGTGATAATTGCTAGGAGCAATTACAGGTACTAAATCTAAGAGACCACTACCCTCTTAGATATCTAGTCCTGTAATCCCTATTATTTTCAAAAGTTACTTTAAACCCTTTAACAATAGGAATATCTATAAGCTAATTTTATATAAAGGAAAGTATACTGTTTTCTACAATATAGAGCTATAGATCTAAGCTGTTAAAGACTACTGTAGCTATAGTGCAATTAACGCTTAAGAAGCTATTTGCATTAAGCTTTAAACTCTCTTTAAAGAGAATGCATTAATATAGTATAGGTAGCATCTAGATTACTATAAAAAAACAGCTATTTTTAGCAGTTTAAACTCTATTTATACTGCTATCTGTAAAGAATTTAGTATATAGATCTAGAATACAATAATATAGCTAGATTTAGCTAAGTTTATAGAGTAGAATATAATTAAAGAAAAATTATTTAGGGAATTTACCTCTAGAGTATTCTAATATACCTATATAAATAGTAAAACTACTAATCTTTAGCTTCTTTTAAGACTTTATTATAAGCTATACTTAGGATTTTAATAGCTATACTTAATTTTAACAGTAAAAGACCTAAGATTTATATATATTACTATAGTAGATAATAAGGTTAAGGATCTATAAGAATGCCTTAAGGATTTAGAAAAATAATAAAAATTAAAAGACTATAAAGAAGGTACTAATACTTACTATACTTAAAGTAAATTTAATAGTAAGAACTCTAAAAATAATAAAGTAGCCTAAAGTAACTAAGTAAACTAGAATAAAAGCAATAGTTAATTTTAGTTCTAACCTTTATTCTATAAAAATTACTAGAATAATTATCCTTAGTACTTACTATAAAACTAAGGGAATTAGCTACTAAGAGAGCAGTAGCTTTAACCTTAGTAGAACTAGAATTTAAGGGCTAGCTAGAATTATTAGCTAAAGCTATAGTATTTTTAGCAGCTTTAACGTTTTTAATAATAAAGCTTACTGTAGAATAATAAGGAATATACCTATATAATAACATTTAAAGATAAATCTAACTAAAAAGACTATAAGAAGTACCTTAAAAGCTGTAAATACTAGCTAATAGAAGAAGAAGAAATAGTTAATACTAAGGAACTACTAACTAGCCTAAAATCTAACTTTATTAAAACCTATTTTACTAAAAGTAAAGAAAAGTAAAAGAAAAAGGTTTAAATAAAGGTAAACTAAAAGGATTTATAAGGAATCTAGATAGAGTAAGTAGTTAAAGTAGTTATAAAGCTATAGCTTATTAAATCTAGTATTTTAAAGTTAAATTCCTTTCTAAAGATTTCTATTTAATTCTATAATAAAGGACTATTACATTAAATCTACTTAAATACTAGAACCTCTTTAGTACTAGTTAATAAAGTATAGTTAACTTAGTTTAGTTAGAATATAAAATAGGCAAAAATAGAGCTAAAACTAGTTACTAAAGTGCAGTTATTCTTCTATATCTCTAAGACAGCTATATTTAACTTCTATATCCCTAGATCTATATATAGCGTGCCTATAACTAGCTATTTTACAGTTATAGCTAATATAATAAGTAACTTAGAACTAAAGCTCCTTCTAGGTTTAATCTTTCTTTATAATTATAGTGTTAAAATCGATTTTATTTGCCCTAGAGCTACTATTAGGTCTATTTATAATATAGTTATAGAAATAGGTATTTTCTAGCTAATTTTAAAGATTCTACATTAGAATATAACAGCAGTATAAGCTATAATAATTCCGCTAAAATTATAGAAGTATATTCTAGTTAAATAGAAGGAGGTACTAGCTAATAAGAAGGCTACTGCCTACTATATATACTTAAAATCTAACCTTATTCTAGATATATTGCTTAGTACAACTAACTAGGAATAAATAGTAGTCTATAACTATTTAGATAAATTTATTATAATCTAAAAAAATTAGAAGGTTGTTTATCTTTAGTATAATAAAGGGCTTAAGGCTAACTATATAATTATAAACCTATTTAATTTATATATATATATTTCTAAGGATATTACATCTAATAATAGTCTATTGCTTATAGAAGATTATAAGTTATAGAAAGAAGGTAATAGTAGTAGATTTAACCCTAAAAAAGTTAATAATAGTATCTTTATATATAGAATCTCTTGTTCTAAGGATATACTATATATCTATAATAAATATAAGGTTAAGGTAGAAAACTTAAACCTAAACGTTATAACTAAGCTTATTAACTTAATAGATAAATATAATATTTATTGTAATAGAGGTATTATTCCTATACCTAAAAACTAGTATATAAGAGTAAATCTAGTAGATAAATAGCAGAAGCAGCTAAAACCTATCTAAATCTACCTACTAGAAGCTAAAGATAAAGCTAAATTAGATAAGGTTTATAATAAACTATATTTAAGTAGAAAAATATTATATTTAGACAACCTAGTAGCTATAGCTTACTTAGCCTTTATAGTATAGATTAAAACCCTAATAGAAAGGAAAGGATAAGTTATAGTTAATATAAAGCTACTTAATAGTGTAGTAATGCTAAATGTGTACCCCTTACTAGATTAATTAGATATTATAGTAGATATATATAGTAAGAAGATATTTTTACTCTTTAATATATTAGGGTTTTTCTACTAGCTTTCTATAAAATAAGAACACTAGTTTTATATAGTAGTAATATTAAAATAAGGATTAGAAGCATTAAATGTAGCGCTTATAGGCTTTAAGAATACACTAGCTTTTGCTTAATAGTATATAAACTAATTATTTTAAAAGCACTAATATTTTATATAAATCTATATTAATAACATTATTATATTCTTTAACTCTACTAAGGACTACCTTATATACCTTAATATAGTCTTATTAATCCTAGAGAAAAATAAGTTAATAATAGCTATAAAGAAGTTATTTATAAGCTACTTAGCTATTTAGCTATTAGGTTTTATTATTAATAGTAATAGAATTACTAATATAAATAATAGGCTAAAAGCTTTTTAAAAACTTAAGTTTTTAGTAAATCTTATAAATCTAAAGACCTTTATTAATATAGCTAGCTTTTTATAGAAGAGTATTTTATAGTTTAATATATAAATTTACTTACTATAGAAATAAAAAACTACTTTACTATAAAAGCTTTATAAAAAAAGCTTAGCTAATAGTTTACTTAAACTAATATACTAAAAGAAAGCCTAAGAAGTAATATTTTTACTAAAACCTAAGGAAGAAAAGGCATTTTAAGAGGTAAAAGTATACCTTAATAAAAACACTATTCTATAGCACTATAACTCTAGTAAGTATTTATTCTTTAAAGTTAACGCTTATAAGGAAGAATTTAGGCTCTTTATCTTCTAGCTTATAGGCAAATAGAATAGTTATAGTATACCTAATAAAGACATTAAAAGCAACTAGCTATAGCTAATTCTCTTTCTCTTAAGATATACTTTTAACCTAAAGAAACATTATAGATTAACTAAGGCAGAGGTAGCTACAATTATATAGAGTATCTAAAAGCTATAGAAAATAGTTTAATCTAACTGCTATACTATTAATATTATTATAAACTACTTACTAGCAAAAGGGATTAATAAATATACCTTACTTACTATAATAGATCTAGATAAAGCTAACTTAAAATTAGCTAAAGTAGCTAATTATTTATTGCAATTTAACCTAAGAGTCTTCTATATACTAAAAGTACTAAATATAGTGCTAAATACACTCTCTAGGTTGCTAGTTACAGTTTTATACTAAGAGAAGGCTTATAATAGCGAATTTAATAAGCTTAATATAAGTGCGTTTTTTGCTAAAGAATATAGCGCTACAGCAGTATTAAATAAAGGTTTAAAAGAGAAAATTATTTAAGGCTATAGTTTTAATCTAAAGCTTAGTAGAATTATAGAAGGTATTAAGAACTTTTATAAAAAGTAGAATTAGTAAAATTAATAATAAAGACTAAGGATTCTACTATATAGATAGACTTTATAAAACAATAGACTTTTATACTATTATAATAGAAAAGGCCTATTTTAACTATATATACCTATAAAGGTTATAGAATCTATCCTTAAAACAGTCTATAATAATTAGAACTATTTTAATGCCTATAGAATAGCAGTAGAATTATAGGTAGTTTACTTTCTATAGATATATAAGTAGATTTAAACCTATATTACTTACTGCTATACCTATAAAGAAAACGCAATTAACTATAGTAAGCTACTAAAGAAATTAAGGTTATTAAAGTTAGTTCTAATGCTCTTCTATATAATTTCGCTTAATTTTATTACTAATATACCTAAAGTTAGCTTAATAAACACTCTATAGCAAAAAGATAAATATAGCTTCTATAACTTACTATATCTAGTAAATTGCCTATTTAGTAAGTAAATAATTCTTATACTTAAGTATATAATATATATAGCAGAAATTTAGGCAGAACTACTCTTATAAATACTATATTTATTAAACTAAAGCCTTCTTAAGTAGATTATAAGCAACTAAGATCTAAAGTTTATTTCTAACGTTTAAAGAAGTATATTTACCTAAATTAGAAGTAAATTGCTTATAGCTATAGCTTACTACCTATAGATAGATAGAATAGCTAAATAGAAGAATTAAATAGTTATTATTACTATTTAATACTATATAGTTATAAATTTAAATATACTATAGACTGCAATACTTCTAGCACTATAGCACTAACTTAACAATATAGTAGTAGCTAGTATAGAGATTTCCTTTAACGAACTTATATATAGTTTCTAACTAGCTACTATTGTTAATTTAATCTAATTAAATAATGTTTCTAGTAATAGAATAAATATAAGTAATATAGCTATACTTTAGAAGCTATACTAGTAAGAGGTAGAAACAGCTATTAGTATAGTAAATGCCTTAAGTAAGATTAAATATAACGCTTAGTATAAGCCTATTAATATTAAAGTAGAGAATATAGTCTACCTATAATTACACTAAGGATATATACTTCTAGAAAAGCTAAAAAAGAAATAGTCTCCTTAATAAGTAAAGCTATATAAGGTTCTTATAAAAGTAAGCTTATTATTATTTTGCCTAGATTTCCTACTAGATTTATATATATACCTAGTAGTATTAGTAGCTTACCTTTAGAAGCTAAGATAAAGTAAAGATCCTTTTAACTAGAAAGAGTAACTGCTACTACTAATTACAATAGAAAGGTTTAATATAAAGAACTATTAGGAAATTAAGTAAATTTATACCTATTAAATCTAACGTTCTTATAGTAGGTTAAGCAAGCTATATCTAGAATTCCTTATATAATAGAAAGGGTTCTTTACTAAAAATAACTAATAGATTACTAAAGATAAGCTTAAAGTTAATGCTTCTAAAATTATAAATAAATATCTATAGAAATACTCTATAAATTAAGAAGAAGAGTATTAGTGTTATTAGAAGAGTAATATAGCCTACTAGAAAGCCCTAAATTAGCTAGTAGAAGTTTACTACTAACTCTTTTCCTTATAAGTCTTAATTTCCTTTATTATATAATAGATTGTTTAAATCTCTTAATATCTCTTTCTTTATATCCTTATTTATTATTATTAGAACTATTAAAATTAACCTATATTATAGAATTATAGAAGGTTAAGAAGAAAATACCTATAAATCTATATACTGTTGTTTTAACCTACTTTTTCTATAAATTTACCTTTACTTTTATAAATTTTTATACTTTCTACTATATAACCTTTTTCTTATACCTTTATATATTATAAAATCTTATAAATTTATTAATACTGTTATAGCTACTGCTCTTTCTATCTCTTTAGGCTGTTATTTAGCTACTTCTAATAGTTAAATACTAGAATACTACGCTAAGAGCAACAGACTACCTATAGAGTAAATTTCTATAGCCTATAGAACTAGCTAGTCTTTATAGAGCTACTTCTAGCCTCTTTTATTCCTTTTGTAGAAAATCTACTACTATTATTCTTTTCTTTTAGTAGTTTAGAATTATTAATTCTAGTAAACCTAAATAGCTTATTCTAAGAAGGGAACAATAATAGTAACTACACTTAAGCTATAATACTACTACTATTTAAACCTAAAGAAGAATATATTACTTTTAATATATATATTAATTATAATAATAGTTCTAACGCTAAGAGTAAAGGTTCTAAGTTTAAGGAGTAGGAATATAACTATAAAGGTAATATAGTAGCTATAAAGCTAGATAACATTAAAAGTTATCTTATATTACTTAATTTCTGCTGCTTATATAGCACTTTTAGTAGGCCTAGAAGTGCTAAAGGCACCCTAAAAGTTAATAAGTTTATCTTTAGCACTATTTCTATAGAAATTAAAGATAATATTAATATTACTAACGTAAGGCTTATTATAGAAAACTATAGTTAGTATTACTACACTAATAGAGCTAAAGAAAAGGTATAGAATATAGAAAATGCTATTTATACTTATACCTATAAATTTACCCTTAAAGGCAGCACTATAGATAAAACTAGCATTAAGGTCTTTAAAGATAATATATATTACTTACTCTAGTAGAATATAGTAATATATATCTTTAGGATTTATAATAACTATAAAGTAAAGCGCTAGAACTAGCAATATAAAGGTAAGGATGCTAAGGTATCTATAGGTAACGCTAGAGTAGCTAAAAGAGGTAAGATATAGGCAAAAGTAGCAGCTACTGTATACTACAGTAGCAATATAGTAAAAAGAGGCAAAGAAACTATTACTGCAGATTTATCTACTAGTTTACTGTTATAGGCAGTATTACTTACTATCTACTTCTCTAACAAATTTAGTAGAATTAATAGCACTATTGTAGGTGCTTTAGCTAGTATTAGCTGTATAGACTTGCTCTTTATTCTATTAGCTAAGGTGTAATCCTAGAGCTAGTGTAATAGTCTCCTTTAGAAGAAGTATAAATCTAACGCTAAGAAAATAATTAAAGCCTACCTTAAGGACACTCCTATAGGTAGTAACGCTATATAGAAGCTACTGCTTTTTCTATCTTTTTAGGCTATTATTTAGCTACTTTTAACAGTTAAACACTAAAATACTACACTAAGAGCAATAGACTGCCTATAGAGTAAATTCCTATAGCCTATAGAACTAACTAGCCTCTATAGAGCTACTTCTAATTCTTTCTATCCCTTCTATAGAAAATCTACTACTATTATCCTTTTTTTCTAGTAGTTTAAAGTTATTAATTCTAGTAAACCTAAATACTCTATTCTAAGAAAGAAATAATAATAGTAACTACACTTAAGCTATAATACTACTACTATTTAAACTTAAAGAAGAATATATTACTTTTAATATATATATTAATTATAATAATAGTTTTAACGCTAAAAGTAAAGGTTTTAAGTTTAAGAAGTAGAAATATAACTATAAAGGTAATATAGTAGCTATAGAACTAAATAATATTAAAGCTTATCTTATATTACTTAATTTCTACTGCCTATATAGTACTTTTAGTAGGCCTAGAAGTGCTAAGAGCACTCTAAAAGTTAATAAGTTTATCTTTAGCACTATTCTTATAGAAATTAAAGATAACATTAATATTACTAATGTAGAGCCTATTATAGAAGACTACAGTTAGTATTACTACACTAATAAAGCTAAAGAAAAGATATAAAATATAGAAAATACTATTTACACTTATACCTATAAATTTACCCTTAAAGGTAGTACAATAGATAAAACTAGCATTAAGGTCTCTAAAGACAATATATATTACTTACTCTAGTAGAATATAGTAATATATATCTTTAGAATTTATAATAACTATAAAGTAAAGCACTAGAACTAGCAGTATAAAGGTAAGAATGCTAAGGCATCTATAGGTAACGCTAAAGTAGCTAGAAAAGGTAAAATATAGGCAAAAGCAGTAGCTACTATATACTACAGTAGCAATATAGTAAAAAGAGGTAAAGAAACTATTACTATAGATTTATCTACTAGTTTACTGTTATAGGTAATGTTACTTACTATCTACTTCTTTAATAAATTTAGTAGAATTAATAGCACTATTATAGATGCCTTAGCTAGTATTAGCTATATAAACTTACTCTTTATTCTATTAGCTAAGGTGTAATTCTAGAGCTAGTATAATAGTCTTCTTTAGAAGAAGTATAAATTTAACGCTAAGGAAATAATTAAAGCCTACCTTAAGGATACTTCTATAGGTAATAACGCTATATAGAAGTAACTTAACCTCTATATTACTAAAATTAATAAGTTAAATAAAAAGATTAACTAGGTTAAAATAGAGGCTAAAGGAGGTTTATTTAATAAGTAGTTTAATAAATTATAGACTGCTATTTACAGTATATATAACTAGCTAAATAGTATAAGTTAATTTAATAAAGGTATTAATAACATTATTAATAAAAATAAGACCTTACTAAAGGTTACTAGCAATATTAATATACTATAGGCAGAAAATATATACTTACAATATAAAATTAACTACATTTATATAGACTTTTTAGAACGCTTAACTAATTAGCTTATTACTATATAAAGCCTCTTTAGTAATAGATTTAGCACTATTTAATGTAGAAAAAGTACTTAGTTTATGCTAATTAATCTATCTTTAATGCGTTTCTCTCTATTAATTCTATAAAAAACACTTTCTGCAGTAAAGCTAACACTAACTAAGGTAAAAACGCTAACTAAGAGGCTAGCTGTAGGTAAACTAGTAGAAATACCTACTAAGCGCAAAACTAGTACCTTTTAGGTAAAACCCTCCTTAAAGTTGCTAGAAACATCCTTTAGCTTTACTTTCTAGAGAAAACTAATAGCTTACTATAACTAATTAACAATTTGCTGCTATTACTAATGCTTAAGGATTAAAATAAGCTGTATATATATAGAGAAATGCACTAAAGAGATCTAATAGAAAATTAACTTTAATATAGATTAATTTTTAATGCTTTTAATATTATATAGAATAATCTTATATAAGGAATATACTATATAGATTTAATAAATTAGCTTTATTATATAAGATTAATTTATAGAATTTAATATTATTTAGAACGATTTTATATAACTTTACTTATATATAGGTTATAAAACAAGCTTTAACGCTCTATTAGGTTTAAGAAAATCCGTTAATTTAATATATAGATTTAATAGTTACTAGATTATAAGTGTAACTTAAGCATTATAAGTATATAAAGAAAAATATATAAATATAGCAACCTATACTGTAAATTGCACTACAACAACAATAACGTGTGCCTACACAATAAAATAACAACTGTCTTTCTGCACCTTTTATAACAACTAGATTAATAAGTTATTTAGTTTAATCTAATATACCTTCTAATAACTAACAGTTAATTTTTTAGAACACCTAGAACAGCTAATCTTTTTTATAGAGGTAGTACTTATTATAGGATAATCCTATAGACCTATAGGTTGCTAGTGCATGTAACTGCAATTATGTATAAGTAGTTAGAAGCAACGCTTAAGTAGTTAGATTAAACAATTAACTATTATTCACTAGAACACTATTATTAGATGCTCCTTATAGAAGCTCTTATAACTCCTCTTACGAATTATTGTATAACCTGCAAGTGTATAGAGAAAATACATAAATATAGTAACCTACGCTGCAGATTGCACTACAATAACAATAATATATACTTACGCAATAAAATAATAACTACCTTTCTGTGCCTTTTATAACAGCTAGATTAATAAGTTATTTAGTTTAATCTAATATACCTTCTAATAACTAATAGTTAATTTTTTAGAACAGCTAGAACAGCTAATCTTTTTTGTAGAGGCAGCACTTATTACAGAATAATCCTATAGACCTATAGGTTACTAGCGCATATAACTGCAATTATATATAAGTAGTTAGAAGCAACACTTAAGTAGTTAGATTGAACAATTAACTATTATTCACTAGAACACTATTATTAGATGCTCCTTACAGAAGCTCTTATGACTTCTCTTACGAATTATTGTATAACCTGTTGAATCTAACAACCTACAGTTACATCCAACAAACCTACGTTGGATCCCACTGTAACAATATCGAATAAAGCTCTAGGACTACTACAACCAGAAGAAGGCCCTTAACAGCATCCAACAATAAATAGTTAAAATAGTCAGTAACTACTACGAAACCATCAGCTATAAGCACGATATCGCTAAGCAGATCCTTCTTCTACAACAACGATTAAAGCTAACATCTTGGGAAAACGAAAAAGAAGTACTCTCTCGATACAAAGCTGTATTAAAGAGCCCTTCTAGAACCAAGATAAAGGAATTCGTTACTTCGTACAAGAAGGTACTCTTAAAAGCAAGCAATTTACACTCTTCTACACACTAGAAGCTTCTTCATCTTCTCTCTCTTCTGTTATCTCTTCTATCTCCCTTTTGATAACTCTTTTAGAAGCTAATCTAGCTTCCTTTAGAGCCTTCTCAGCTGTATAATCTTCTGCATTAGATGAGGAATCTACTAGCTAAGGGGGGGACCTTGCTGGACTAGGAAAGCTAGTAGCAGTAGCTAGATTAGCTGGTGTACTAGAACTACTACCCCTTTTAGGGCTTGTGCTCTTTCCCTTGCTTGTTCCTTTTAGTGCTAATTTAACGCTCTTTATAGCTAATTATAGCCTAAATTACAGTGGAAATAGTAGTAAATAATAGTAATAATTCTTACTAAATATAGGCTAGAAGTGCCCTATATCTTCAGAAATTATACTAAGATTTTTCTCTAATTTCTTTTGTAATAGGTATAACAGGCTCTAAAGACTGCATTGTATCGCGATCTATATATGCATACAATTTGTATAGCAGACTAGATTGATAAGCGGTTGCAAGGGGCATAAAACACAGGTTCTAGCTATTTTTAGCTAAAAAATTTAGGAGATTCTTCTCTAATTAGGTTCTAATAAATTAGTAGAGACCTAGGTATAGCTAATTTAGGGATATCTAGCTAGCTCCTACTTTAAAATCCTAACTAGTGGGATTACTGCATAAATTAATTCTGCAACTAAAAACACAGGAATATCTGTAACAAGAGCTGTTAGGCGTACACTACAAATTGTAGTATAGCTACTAATAGAGGTGTATAGAGTGCACAATATAACAACAACAACGAGCAATATAGTGCAGCGCTAAGCTTATTTCTCAATAAAAATAATTGATTAAGTAGTGCCTAATAAAACGATTTACAGTGCAAATGTAATATATACAGATATATATATTTAGATGTTGCGCAACAATAGAACCTAGCTATTAAGAATAGCTTTAAAAGTGTGTATATATAGGGTGTATAGAGTGCAGGAGGCACAGGGTGGGCAGAATGAAAATACTAGTATAGTAGCTAGCGATGTATATACAGCAGGTCTTAATAGCTTCCAGCAAGCTACTAATGTAGCAGCAATAGCTGCTAGCGCAGGTCTTAATATAGCTTCTAGTGGGTAATATAGTACACAATAGTAGATTTTTAGCGGGCTAACAGCTTGCAGATAGGTCTTCCGGGCTTATAACCTATTGAAAATAATAGAGATTACAGAACTAGATATTTAAGAGGGTAGTGGTATCTTAGATTTAGCACCTGTAATTGCTCCTAGCAATTATTACGTAGTAGAAGCAGTAGCGGCCTAAATTAAGCTGTAGTTTTTGAAAATAATAGGGATTACAGGACTAGATATCTAAGAGGGTAGTGGTCTCTTAGATTTAGCACCTGTAATTGCTCCTAGCAATTATCACGTAGTGGAAGCAGCAGCGGCCTAAATCAAGCTGTAGTGTATAGTATAGATTACGTAGAGGCAATAGATAACTGTAATAGTGGTATCTTTATATTGAGAGCGCTATAACGAACTTGGTAAGGGTAGGATCTCGAATCTTTCTAGTCCCTTATAGACCTACTAACTATATCGGCAGGCTGTAGTTGCTAGAAGAGGCTTATAGGCTACTTTATAATTTCCGCAAAAAGATTTACTATATAAAAACAAAAAAATTAACTTACAGCTATACAAACGAGACGCCTATGTGTACAATTTAATAAATTCTACTAATAATAAGTAACTCTTATAAGTAACTCTATTTAGCAATTATATTATTAAAAAGCCCTAATTCTTAGCTTTTAAATAGTATACTTCTTGAATTTCTACTATTGCTAGTTATAGAGAAAATCGCTGTTAAAGTTGACTATAGGTTAGGCAACTTTGCCTTAGTCGATTCTAGATATTTTGCATCTAGTAACAGCAATATCTCTACCAAAAATCAACGTAATAAGACCTAGTAAGGGTTACGTGATAGAGCAACTAATAAGCAACTAGCAAGCATAAAAATAGGCTATACAGGGTAGCTTATTTTTAACAGCACGTTAGATTAGGGCATATAGGACTCTCTTTACTAAAGAAAACTGCTTCTATTACTAAAGGAATTCCTAATTTTACAAAAATTAAGGAACAGGATTTTAACTGCCTAGCTTGCAATTAAGCTAAAGCTGTTAGAAGACCTAGTAAGCGTGCTATTCCTGATCCCCCTAGATGTTTAAATATTATAGAGGGAGATACCGTTAGAATAGAGCCTATTCTGCACAATAAAAGGCCCCTAGTTCTATTTCTAATCAATAGAAAATTACATTATAAGTAGTCTTTTAATCTAGCTAATAAAGAGGGTTCTACTCTTTATAACTATATTAGAAGCTTCTTTAAGGAATTAAAAAACTAGTATAACTGCTACCCTAAACACCTTTATTTTAATAGTAGTATAGAAATTAATACTAGGTTGTAAGCTTAGCTATCTTCTAAGGGTATTTACTTTAGCACCTCTTACCCCTATATTTATAAACAGAATAGGCTAATAGAGAGAGCTATAAGGGTACTTCTAGACCGTTTGCGTGCTACTCTACAGTAGTTACAATTACCTCTATATCTATAGTCTTATATCCTTTCTGCTATAGTAGATTTAGTTAATACTACTGCAAATAGTACTAAACTACTAAGTCCTAAACAGCTATATCTAGCTAATTTAAAGCCTTCTAAGATCTATAAGCTTAATTTTACTAAAATAAGGGCTATAGGCTCCTATTGCGAAGTTCTAATTCCTTTAGAACAACAATCTAAGTTGTAGAAGCTAGCTAAAAGAACTATTCCTAGTAGACTTTTAGCTACACTAGGTTCTAATGTATATCTAATATATATCCCCTCTAAACGAGCTGTTATAAAGATTAGCTTCGTTAAAATTATAGAAGGAATAGGTCCTATTTCTTAGAGCATCCCTAAGTTTCCTATTAGTTCTATAGTGGATAATCCTTTAGAGGGAGAAATCGATAACTAGCAGTTAATAGATAATTATACTCTAAAGTATCCTTATCCTAGTCATCTAAATGTGCCGAATTATCCACTAGAACCTATAGAAAATCAAGCTCTTCTACTAAGCAACTCTATAGAAGCTGTAGAGGTCCCTAAAGCCCCTATACTTATAGAAATACCTATAGAAGCTACTATAGAAGCTAAAGCTGATGCTGATGCTATAGATCTAGATAGAGATATATTTTCCTTAATCAAGGATCTATGCTTTAAGGTAAGGACTAAAGCAGCTATTACTTCTAATAGTAATAAGGATAAACTTCCTAATATATAGAAGCAAGCCCTAAAAAGCTCTACTAAGCAGCATTAGATAGAAGCTACCTATAGCAAATTTAGACAGCTATTAGCTGCTGGAACCTTTAAATTTATAGGGAAAGACTAAGTACCTAAGGGCTAAAAAGTTCTAAAGAATAGGCTTATTTATAGGCTTAAAAAGGATAAAGAAAATAATCCTATTAAATATAAGGCCCGCCTTATTGCTAAGGGATTTATGCAAATAGAAGGTTAAGACTACCTAGAGACCTTTGCTGCAACTAGTATTCCTCCTAGCTAGCGTATATTATTAGCTCTTGTAGCTTTTAATAACTAGGAAGTTAAGCAAATCGACTTTATAGGGGCGTTTTTAAATAGTAAGTTAAAAGAAGTTATTTATATAGAAATCCTAGATAGATTCGTTGAATTTGTAGAAGCAACGCTATCAGTAGCTAAGTTACTAAAAAGCTGTAATTATAAGCCTTCTAAAGAGCAAGTAATTAAGCTAGAAAAATCACTCTATAGGTTAAAACAGAGCCCTAGAGAATAGCAGCAAATTCTAACAGAATTACTTCAAAAGTATAGATTTAAACCCCTTATATTAGACCCAGCAGTCTTTTATAACCTAGCTACATCTACGTATATTGCTACTTATGTAGATAACTATCTTCTAATTAGTCTAAATCTAAGCTATATTAATAAACTAAAGAAGCTATTACATAAAGCTTATCTAATGGAAGATAGAGGACCAGCAGAATTCTTTCTAGGTGTATAAATTACCTGTAATAGGTCTAAAAGGTCTATTAAAATCCACTAATCTTAATACATCCTTGAAGCCCTAGAAAGATTTAAAATGCTAGATGCTAAGCTAGCTTCTATCCCTATACAGCTGGGGATTCTAAAGCAGCTAGTTATAAAACTCCTCTTAAAGTCTGATTATAAGCTTTATTAGAGCATAATAGGCACTATAATGTACCTAATGTTGCTAACTAGAGCTAATATTGCTTTTTCTATTCAGTGGCTATCAACCTTCCTAGTGTGTTGCAGCAGAGTTACTCCCTTGCGTTCTTATATTAGCTTTGCAAGGGATGCTACATGCAGATTTTCCCTATAAGAATGCGCATCGCCCGGACATGTAGATAGTTTAAGCAAGAAGAAAGTATAAGCAGCTTCTACTAGCTCTTTTTAGCCTTTATCTCTTTTAATTAATTAATATCTTTTAGCCTATTTTAATTTATAATATTTAACACTTAAGCAACCTTACTTTACTACTACTAATACTTTTTATAACACTTTAATATATCTAGCTCTTTTTGTGTATATATATCTTTTAAGCTATAACTAATATTTTATTTCTGCCTTTTTAAACTATTTAATCTTCTTACCTACTATTATTTAATAGTATATATAGGTAAATATCTTGCTCTTTACTAATTCTCTTTAGTCTTAATGTGCACTATATTATTACCTACTTTAGTGTAGGCTATATAGTTATTTAGAGATTTAGTTTTAAGGCAATAAAAATAGAGGCTTTACTAAGAACTTATTCTAATTAAAGTGCACTATATAATTAAAAGGTTTTTTATAGAGATTCTAAAAGAAAGAAGAAAAAGCTACTAAGTATTAGAGATAGAAGAGCACTTTAGTTTAAATATTACTAATATAAGAAAAAAGGAAATTATAAAGATAAAAGCTCTATATTATAAGGGATTATTTAATTAAGAGGGAAAGAAAATTTTTGCAGCTTTTTTAAGCTAAGAAGAGCTAAGTTTAGTTAAAAATAGTTACTATATTATAAATACTAGCTAGCCTATTTAACCTCTATTTTACCCTTAGCTAAAATAGCTTTAGTATAGTAAAAAGAAAGTTTTTAGATCCCTTAAACATTATAATTATTTAATTATAGAGAAAAATTTCTCTTTTATCTTTATTTTAGTAGTTATCTTTATATTTACTGTTATTAATAATTAAGTTCTTAGCCTTTACGTTTTAGCGTTAAGAGCTTATATAACTATAGAAGCAAAAGGTAAGAGCATTAAAAGCACAGTTAATATAGAGAATTATATATATTATACTCTTTCTACTAAGTAAGATTAATTATTCTCTTTATACCTACTTTCTATATTAAGCTATTCTATTAGTTATTTACTTAAGTTTAGTATTCTATATCCCTTAAAGAAAAGTATAAGCTTTATGTTTAAAGCAGCTAATACTAGCTCTAGTTAATCTAGTAAATCTTCTAAAAAAGTTGCTTTTAAACTTAAGGTTACAATAAAATTAAATACTTAAGATAAAAAAGCTAGTACTAGTAGTGCTATAGCTATACCTTATAAGGCTCTTACTAAAGCTATAGGTAAAGCTATTAAAAAGCAGTAAGCTTAAGCTACCTTTAATAAAAAGTTTAATATATATTAATTTAAGGGAGAAAACGTTTTTAATTACTTAACTAGCTTTAAGCTAAAAATAGAGACTTTATTTATTCTAAAGGAAAACTAATAGAAGATATTTATTTATTATATTAACCTATTAATCTATAAGTATATAAAGGTTATTTATACCTTATATAATTAAAAAGAAGCTAAGGAGTAAGCTAATAAAAAGCTTAA
This sequence comes from Atkinsonella hypoxylon, assembly GCA_000729835.1. Lineage (NCBI taxonomy): Eukaryota > Fungi > Ascomycota > Sordariomycetes > Hypocreales > Clavicipitaceae > Atkinsonella > Atkinsonella hypoxylon. The sequence goes on from JFHB01000212.1 coordinate 32,365, forward strand.
AGACCTAAAGAGGAATTATTTAAGGACTATAAAGAACACTCTTTATTAGCTTTAAGAACATTAAGCTACTATAATTAGCGCTAAGCTCTATATATAGTGTAGTATAACCTCTTAGTTTAATTATATTTATAAGGCCTTACTAGATACTATACTTACTAGCTTTATAGATTAAATAAAAGTTACTAAAGCTAAGTTTGTTGCAATACCCTATAGGGAGTTATTAGAGCAGCTTAGCTAGTATATATAAGCTAGAATAGAGCTAGAGAACTGTAATTCTAGACTCTATAACAATAGAAGAAACTACCTTTATATACCTCTAGGCAGAAGAAGTCTTAAGTATTATAGTATAAGTAATTTTAGTTATAAGGCTAAGGAAATTGTACAGCCTATTTTAGAAGTAAAAGATTAAATAAATAATTTAACCTAGAAGTTTAAAGATATAAAGATTATACTTATAAAGTAGGTAGTTTTAAAGATAAATATTATAAAGCTTTTTAAAGAGAAGTTTAGGAAGAAGAAGGAGGAAAGGCAGAATATATATATTAACGCTGTTAATATATATAATAATGCCTAGAGCTTTAGGACCTATATAACTAGAAGCTGTATAAAGCAGTATTACTACTATTACTGTAGTAAGGAAGGTTATTATATAGATTAATACTAGTTTTACTAGTATAACAATAAGATTAGCTTTATAAAGTATAATTAAAGAGCAAGTATCTTAATAGTAGAATTAAATAATTTAGTACTACTTATTCTTATATAAAGCTTCTTTAGTATAGAAAGTTATCTTTATAGGCTTATAGTATTCTAGGTTAATTGTTTTAACTACTATTGTTAAAAATAAGCTACCATGTAGTCTATTTTTATGCTTACTAGTTGCCTACTAGTTGCTCTATTACGTGACCCTTTTTTGGTTATGTTACGTTGATTTTTGGTAGAGATATCGCTGTTACTAGATGCAAAACATCTAGAATTAACTAAGGCAAAGTTGCCTAACCTATAGTCAGCTTTAACAGCGTTTTTCTCCACAACTAGTAATAGTAGAAATTTAAGAAGTATATTATTTAAAAGCTAAGAATTAGGGCTATTTAATGGTATAATTATTAGATAGGGTTGCTTATAAGGGTTGTTTGCTATTAGTAGAATTTATTAAATTATGTATATAGGTTTCTCGTTTATATAGCTGTAAGTCGATTTTTTTGTTTTTATATAGTAAATCTTTTTACGGAAATTATAAAGTAGCCTATAAGCCCCTTCTAGCGACTATAGCCTGCTGATATAGTTAGAGGGTCTATAAGGGACTGGAAAGATTTAAGATCCTACCCTTACTGTTCGTTACAGCGCTCTTAATATAAAGATACTACTATTACAGTTATCTATTGCCTCTACGTGATCTAGTACTATACACTACAGCTTAATTTAGGCCGCTGCTGCTTCCACTACGTGATAATTGCTAGAAGCAATTACAGGTGCTAAATCTAAGAGACCACTACCCTCTTAGATATCTAGTCCTGTAATCCCTATTATTTTCAATAACTATATTATAAGATAGTATTGTTCTTAAGTTAAGGAATTTAGCAGAAAAACGTTAAACTATTAGAAGCCTAGTAAGAAAAAGAGAGAAACGTTAAATTAAATCTTTAATAAGATTAATATTTCTAATTATTGCTTAATATATATCCTACTAGAAGCTATCCTTAAGAGGGACTTTACTAATAGTACTACAGTAACTTAAACGTTTAAGATAAAGGAATATAGACCTAAAAGGACTCTTTATATACTAATTAGAAAGAGAATTATAGCTTAGCCCTTTAGAGTTTATACTATAAGAATATAACGCTCTACTAAGTAAGAAGAAGCTTTAGAAGACTAAGTAAAAAGGAAAAGAAAGAAAGCTAAGAAAGATAGCTCTATAGATATAAAAGTATAGCTTCTTATATAATTATTTAAAGATATTTTTTAGAAAAAGATTAAAGTTAGCTTATAAGACCTATACTAGCTAATGCCTATACTTATAGAAGTAATAGAGAATAAATGCCTAATATAAGCAGATAGTGTTAATAAAGTCTATTATATTAATAGAATAAGTGCTAAAGTTATACCTCTATAGCTTAAGACCTAATTAGTTAATATCAAAAGGTAGATAGAAGAGATAACAGAAGAGAGAGAAGATGAAGAAGCTTCTAGTCTGTAGAAGAGTGTGAATTGCTTCCTTAATTCCTCTAACTTAGGAGGGAGGAAGCGGCCTATATATAGCTAATTCTAAGAGAGGAAGAAAGAGAAGAGAAGAAGGAAAAACAAGAAGGGGGATAGCTAGATACCCGAAAATCCTGCAGCTTGTAGAGCAAGAGAATTCTAAGAGATGCTAAGTGATCTATTGCACTGCCTCTATAAGAGGGGCTAATATTAGTGTGTGTAGAGCTCTATAATAAAGGAAAGATAATAGACTAGATAACCTCTGTTGTATTCTATCCTAGTCTACTACACCTACTTGTTTTCTACACTTAGTTATTATAACTAAGTTCCTTTGTACTACTGTTAGAGTAGTTGTGCTAGTAACAGCTGTTAGAGCTAATGTTGCGTGAAGCTAGCGATATTAGTATCGCTAGTGTTATAGCCACTTATAGCACTAGTGTTAAAGCTACTTTTAACATACCCCCCTAGATAGGTTGTTAGTTAATAAGCTATCTATTCCTTTTTAGAGTCTTTAAGCTCTTTAAGCTTAACAAAACTTTCTATATCTATAAGACTAAGTTAATTACAGAAGGTAATAAATTTCTAACCAATAAGAGCTTTAGTAAGTCTATTAGCAACTATATCTGCTGTTAGTATGTAAGATAGTTAGAAGAGGCCTTCTTTATAGGCCTAACGAAGCTAATAGTTATAAATATTAATGTGTTTTAAAGCGGTCTTAATTTAAGGAATATTAAGAGTTACAAGACAAATTGTCTAAAGGTTATTACATTAGATAATAGGGGGTTAGTTGCTAATATCTAGCTTAAGACCTAATTAGTTAAGAAGCCTAAATACAAAGATTAAGTCTTTTGCTGTTATAGAAAGAGCTAAAAGCTCTACTTCTGTAGAGGAAGTTGTAACTATAGGTTGCTTAGTTGCTTGCTAACTAATTGCTCCACTAAAGAGACTAAAGAAAGAGCCTTATAACGATTTACGGGTTTCTTTATTGTTAGCGTAAGCAGCATTAGAAGCTACTATAAGCTCTTGTTAGTTACTATTAGAGAATTAAATAGCAAGAAATCGAGTAAGAAAGAGGTAGATAACTACTTCTACAGCTACTTTATAGTGATATTTAGAGGGATTCTAAAGGTGCTTAGAGAGTCTAGATACAGCAAGAGCTATATCTAGCCTTGTTATTGTAGAAGGGTAGTTAATAGAACCAATAAGCTTCTAATACTAGTATATCTGTTGAGAAGAGGCTTATTGCTAGTTCCTTTTAAGTTATTATTCTAGAATTAGGTAGGTTTTCTTAGGTATCTTTCTAGAGAGGAATTTGTTAGCGATTTTCTCTATATAAGAGTCTTATAAAAGCTAGGTCTTTTAAAGCTTTTAATTGCAGATAATTTAAATTCTAAGAAACTACTTTAAATCCCCTAGGATCTTTATCTTGTAACTATCTTAAAGTCCTTATGCAATTCCTTATGCCTTATCCCTATTTTTAGATTAAAAGATAAGTACAATATTATCTATAAAGTAGAAGATAACTACTGCATCTAAAATTATAATATAAGGGTCTTTTGTAACTACCTATAGTTATAGTCTTTAAAGAGTTAAAGAAAGATCTTTCTGCTAAAGATAGAGGGACCTCCTTAGGCTATATAGAGCTCTAAGAAGCAATAAAGCCTATTTTAGTTTCTTAAATCTATTAGGATAATTAATATAAATAGTTTTATCTTAAAGACTATTAGTAAAGGCAGAAACAGCGTCTATTTAGATAGAATTAAGGTTGAATTTAGTTAGAATTACTATAAGGATTTAAAAGGATCTAGCTATAAGGGTTGCTGTATAAGTCCCTTTTAAGCTTATAGGTTAAAGGTCTTCTTTTACACAGATTCTAGCTTTAAATTAAGTAAGATATCTATATTTATTAAGTTTATACTTAAAGACCTAGGTAAGAGGAATTAGTTTATATCTAGTAGGAAGGTCTATAACTAGTGTTAGTTAAAAGGTTCCCTTTTCCTAGTTATCCTTAAATTCCTTTATTGCTGCCTCTTTAAACTTATTAACGAATTAGTGCTGTTGTAGTTCTTTCTAGTTCCTAGGTTTAGGGGGAAGATTCCGTTAATAAAGTCTTTCCTTTATACCTAGTAGGAAGCTACTAGCAAAGGTAAAGTTAGAAGAATTATAGGTAGCTAGTCTTGCTAACCTATAAGGGTTAGTTAGTTATAGAAGAGACTAAGGCTCTAGACTTAGTGTTAGTAACTAGGAAGGTTCCTGTTGTTAAAGAGGTTCCTTATCTATAGAAGGTTCTATAGAGAAAGTGAAGTCTTAGTATTCTTCTAGGTTTAATATAGGTAGAAGCTGCACTTCTATAAGTGTAGTTAGTTAGAAGTCTTTAAATTTAAAGGTTAATTTAATGTGTACTAGAAGCTAGATTTAAACCTCTTATTCTTGCTAAATAGGTTGCTTTTTGTGTAGGTTAGAAAAGGAAGATTCGTTAAAAGTAATATCTTTTACTCTTTTAATCTTATTTTTCGTTAGAATCTAGATGCAGAAGATGTTTAAGGAATTATAACTAACTAAGTAACTAATCTCTATATAGAGTAAAGTTTTAAGTTCTTGTTTAGCTATATTCTTAAGAGCTTCTATTGTAAGAGAATAAGCTCTATAACTAAAGGCTTTAAGGAAAGAGATATCTAGCTTAAGGAAGCTAGAATATCTAGTATCCTTATTGTTTTTGGAAAGCTAAGTGTAGAATACCTAAAAAGGGGTCTTTTAATCTATGCTCTATTAAGGGGTTCTATTGTATAAGAACGTTGCTGTTTTCTAGAGTTTAGGCTATAATTTAGAAGGTAAATTTAAGGAAAGCTGTAAGGTTCTAGCTTTAGTAGCTATTATACCCCCTAATCTTTTAGCTTAACCGTTTTAGGCTAAGGTATATAGTGCTGTTAGCTTGTCTTTAATTCCTTGTTGCTAGATCTAGGTTGTATAGTCTTATTAAAGACCTCTTTTGTTGTCTTAATAGATAATATAGATATCTAGTTGCTACTGTCTCTTTATATAGTTATTAAAGACTTTAAGCTTTAAAACTAACTCTTGCTAAGTTAAAGAAAATAAAGGATAATACGTAATTATCTTTATAAAATTATCCTTTATTAGAAGAGCTAAATTAGAACTATTGTATTCTTATTCTAGCTTAAAGATATTAATAAAGACTTTCTAGAAGGGCCTAGGACTAGAGCCTAAAGGAGGTTCTCTGTTGATTTTTCTAGTTACCTTTAAAAGAGAATAAGCTTTACATTCGATTTTTGTAAATCCAGTGATCTTAGCTCCTATAGTTGCTTCTACTAGGTGTTTAAGAGCTTTCTTATTAGAATGCTCTAATTATTAATACTATAGGTCTGCTGAGGCTAAGGAAGTTAAAAAGGAACTATTAGGTTAATTGTTAATTTCGTTAAATTTAATAGTTAGTTGCCTGTAGTTCCTTATTGTTTAGAAGAGGTTGCTTAAGTCTTTTGTAACCTAACCTATCCTTAAATTCCAGTTGTATCTAGCTTATAGAAGCTTATCTAAGCTTGCTATATTAGTGTAGAATGTAGGAATAAAGGTAACCTATTAAAGTTAGAAGAGTCCTTTGTTGGTTCTAACAAGAACGCAGCTGTATCCTAGAATAGAAAGGCTTAAATCTCTAGTAAAGATCTATTGTGTTGTAGTAGCTTCCTTATAATCTAATAACCTATCTAGGTTATTAGTTATATAGATGTTAGAGCTAGAATTAAGAATCTAGGAGTCCCTTAAAGGATAAGGGGTATTTAAATTGCTAAATAAAGAAGATAGATTAGTAAAGGCAGAACTAATAACTAGATTTAAGGAAAAAGAAGATAAAGAGAATCCCTTAGGAAGAACATTATTGCTAATAGATAGGTTATCCTTTTTTAATGTATATATTACCTTCTTTATAGACTTATTGTTCTTAAGTTTTTGTTAAATAGATTTAATAGTCTTTTCGTTAAGTTTCTAGTCTTTTAGTCTATTGTTGCTTACTAAGTAATAACACTTACTATACTTATAAGATTTTCTACAGATATATATAGGATTTAAATTCGAATTTAGTGGATTTAGCTGTTTTAAGGAAGAAGGAGCTTTCTAGTTCTAGAAGTTAGCAAAGGATCTATTGTAATTAGCCTTTATTTAGCTTTTAAAAAGATCTACAATTTAGTGGCTATCTAGTATCTTTTCCTTCTAATTAGGCTTATTAGAGATCAATTTATCTCTAATTCTATTGTGCTAATAGGTTAAAAAGGAAGGGTTAATTTACTAAACAGCATTAAGGAAGTCTAAAGTTAGCTAAAGATTGTAGGTATCTAGAAGATTGATTTACTGTGCTTCTAAGAGTACCTTCTTATAGGAAGTAATAAATTCCTTTATCTTAGTTCTAGAAGGGCTCTTTAATATAGCTTTATATTAAGAGAGTACTTCTTTTTTGTTGTCCTAAGATGTTAGCTTTAATTGTTGTTAAAGAAGAAGGATTTACTTAGCGATATTATGCTTATAGCTAATAGTTTTGTAGTAGTTATTAACCGTTTTAACTATTTATTATTAGATGCTGTTAAGGGCCTTCTTCTAGTTGTAGTAGTCTTAGATCTTTATTTAATATTGTGTATAAAGGAACTGTAGAATAGAGAATTTATAGTTGTCTAAATCTCCTACTACAGTAACCTTTTTGTTAACATCCTTAGGTATTAGTTCTTATGGCTTAGTTAGTTCCTTTTTATTGTTCTCTACTAGATCTAGGTAGTTCTAGACTCCTTTATTTGTTACATATTTTTTAATAACTAAAATCTAACGATTCCAGTCTCTTGCTGTATAAAGTTAGTATTAAGCTATTAATCTAAGCTCTATAGTGGAATCTATAGTGTAAATCCAGTTAATAAAGAATCCGTAATAGAAATCCGTTTTATGATTAAAGTTAAATTCGCTGTAGAATTTGTTGTTAAATTTAGTGTAAATTTAAGATTAAAAATTAATGTTGTACTTTATTATTAGATTTAAAACTAATACCAAAAGAAAATTAAGAAGTTAATTTAAGGGAATTATTCTATTTTTAAAGACGAATTTAGAACAGAAGTTAGATTTTAAATTAGAGCAAAATCCATAGTGAAAATTAGGGCGCTTTTAGTAGCGTAACTGCTTAACTCGTTGTTAAATCGTTGCAAGTATTATCTCTTTAAAAAGGGGTTAATAATTAACTCCTTATGCTAACCCTCTAGGGTTAGGGTTAGGGTTAGGGTTAATATCGCGTAATTGATATTAAAGAGGTTGTTATTGTAGTAGATAATAGAGAAAATGTTATTGTTGTTACTAACGAGAAAAGATGTTATTGTTGTTAATAACGAGAAATTTGTTATCGTTATTAATAACGAGAAAGTTGTTATCGTTGTTAATAACGAGAAAGTTGTTATCGTTGTTAATAACGAGAAAGTTGTTATCGTTGTTAATAACGAGAAAGTTGTTATCGTTGTTAATAACAGGGAAATTACGTAGTATAGTGCGAAGCATGTAACTATATAATAAAAAGAGTGTTATTGAAGATACTAGGTATCTATAATAACAAAATAATGTAAATAGCTTTAGGGAGCTAAAGAAGATAATAGAGTTATTAAAAAGGTAACGATACTAAAGAAGGGCAAACTAGGCTTATAACTATTAAAAGGTAGATAGAAGAGATAACAGAAGAGAGAGAAGATAAAGAAGCTTTTAGTCTATAGAAGAGTGTAAATTGCTTCCTTAATTCCTCTAACTTAGGAGGGAGAAAGCGGCCTATATATAGCTAATTCTAAGAGAGGAAGAAAGAGAAGAGAAGAAGGAAAAACAAGAAGAGGGATAGCTAAATACCCGAAAATCTTGCAGCTTATAGAGCGAGAGAATTCCGAGAGATACTAAGTGATCTATTGCACTGCCTCTATAAGAGGGGCTAATATTAGTGTATATAGAGCTCTATAATAAAGAAAAGATAATAGACTAGATAACCCCTGTTGTATTCTATCCTAGTCCACTACACCTACTTGTTTCCTACACTTAGTTATTGTAACTAAGTTCCTTTATACTACTGTTGGAGTAGTTGTACTAGTAACAGCTGTTAGAGCTAATGTTGCGTGAAGCTAGCGATGTTGGTATCGCTGGTGTTGTGGCCACTTATAGCACTGGTGTTGAAGCTACTTTTGAGAGTTAAGAAGCTTAGATATAGAGATTAAGTCTTTTGCTGTTATAGAAAAAGCTAGAAGCTCTACTTCTGTAGAGAAAGTTGTAACTATAGGTTGCTTAATTGCTTACTAACTAATTGCTCCACTAAAGAGACTAAAGAATAAGCCTTATAATGATTTATAGGTTACTTTATTGTTGACGTAAGCAGTATCTAAAGCTACTATAAGCTCTTGTTAGTTGCAATTAGAGAATTAAATAGCAAGAAATTAAGTAAGAAAGAGGTAGATAACTACTTCTACAGCTACTTTATAGTAGTACTTAGAGGGATTCTAAAGGTGTTTAGAGAGTCTAGATATAGCAAGAGCTATATCTAGCCTTATTATTGTAGAAGGGTAGTTAATAGAACTAATAAGCTTCTAATACTAGTATATCTGTTAAGAAGAGGCTTATTGCTAGTTCCTTTTAAGTTGTTGTTCTAGAATTAGGTAGATTTTCTTAGGTATCTTTCTAGAGAGAAATTCGTTAGCGATTTTCTCTATATAAGAGTCTTGTAAAAGCTAGGTCTTTTAAAGCTTATAATTATAGATAATCTAAATTCTAAGAAACTACTTTAAATCCTCTAGGATCTTTATCTTATAATTGTCTTAAAGTCCTTATGTAATTCCTTATGCTTTATCTCTATTTTTAAATTGAAAGATAAGTATAATATTGTCTATAAAGTACAAGATAACTACTGTATCTAAAATTATAATATAAGGGTCTTCTGTAACTACCTATAGTTATAGTTTTTAAAGGGTTAACAAGAGATCTTTCTGCTAGAGATAAAGGGATCTTCTTAGGCTATAAAGAGCCCTAAGAAGCAATAAAGCCTATCTTAGTTTCTTAAATCTATTAGGATAATTAATGTAAATAGTTTTATCTTAAAGACTATTTATAAAGGTAGAGATAGTATCTATTTAGATAGAATTAAGGTTAAATTTCGTTAGAATTACTATAAGGATTTAAAAGGATCTAGCTGCAAGGGTTACTACATAAGTCTCTTTTAAGCTTATAGGCTAAAGGTCTTCTTTTATATAGATTCTAGCTTTAAATTAAGTAAGGTATCTATATTTATTAAATTTATACTTAAAGACCTAGGTAAGAGGAATTAGCTTATATCTAGTAAGAAGGTCTATAACTAGTGTTAGTTAAAAGGTTCCCTTTTCCTAGTTATTGTTAAATTCCTTTATTGCTGCCTCTTTAAATTCGTTAACAAATTAATACTGCTGTAGTTCTTTCTAGTTCCTAGGTTTAGGAGAAAGGTTTTATTAATAAAGTCTTTCCTTTATGCCTAGTAGGAAGCTACTAGTAAAGGTAAAGTTAGAAGAGTTATAGGCAGCTAATCTAGCTAATCTATAAGGGTTAGTTAGTTGTAGAAGCTGTTAAGGCTCTAGACTTAGTGTTAGTAACTAGGAAGGTTCTTATTATTAAAGAGCTTCTTTATCTATAGAGGGTTCTATAGAGAAAGTAAAGTCTTAGTATTCTTCTGGGTTTAAAATAGGTAGAAGCTAAACAATAAGGGTTATTGGCTAGAAGTCTTTAAATTCGTTAATTTCGGTTAATTTAATATGTGCTAAAAGCTAGATTTAAACCTCTTATTAAATAGATTACTTTTTATATAGGTTATAGAAGGAAGACTTATTAAAAGTAACGTTTTTTACTCTTTTAATCTTGTTTTTTATTAGAATCTAGATGTAGAAGATGTTTAAGGAATTATAACTAACTAAGTAACTAATCTCTATATAGGGTAAAGTCTTAAGTTCTTATTTAGCTGTATTCTTAAGAGCTTCTATTGTAAGAGAATAAGCTCTACAACTAAAGGCTTTAAGGAAAGAGATATTTAGCTTAAGGAAGCTAAAATATCTAGTATCCTTATTGTTTTTAGAAAGCTAAGTGTAGAATACCTAAAAAGGGGTTTTCTATTCTATGCCTTATTAAGGGGTTCTATTATATAAGAACGTTGCTGTTTTCTAGAGTTTAGGCTATAATTTAGAAGGGAAATTTAAGGAAAGCTATAAGGTTCTAGCTTTAGTAGCTATTATACCCCTTAACCTTTTAGCTTAACTATTTTAAGCTAAAGTATAGGGTGCTATTAGCTTATCTTTAATTCCTTATTATTAGATCTAGGTTGTATAGTCTTATTAAAGACCTCTTTTGTTGTCTTAATAGATAATATAAATATCTAGTTGCTACTGTCTCTTTATATAGTTGTTAAAGACTTTAAGCTTTAAGACTAACTCTTATTAAGTTAGAGAAAATAAAGAATAATATATAATTATCTTTATAAAATTATCCTTAATTAGAAGAGCTAAATTAGAACTATTATATCCTTATTTTAATTTAAAGATATTAATAAAGACTTTCTAGAAGGGCCTAGAACTAGAGCTTAGTGAAGGTTCTCTATTAATTTTCCTAGTTGCCTTTAAAAGAGAATAAGCTTTATATTTAATTTTTATAAGTTTAGTAATCTTAGTGTTATAGTGGGATCCGACGTTGGTTTGTCGGATGTGACTATAGGTTGTTAGATTCAATAGGTTATACAATAATTCGTAAGAGGAGTTATAAGAGCTTCTATAAGGAGCATCTAATAATAGTGTTCTAGTGAATAATAGTTAATTGTTTAATCTAACTACTTAAGCGTTGCTTCTAACTACTTATATATAATTGCAGTTACATGCACTAGCAACCTATAGGTCTGTAGAATTATTCTATAATAAGTACTATCTCTACAAAAAAGATTAGCTGTTCTAGCTATTCTAAAAAATTAACTGTTAGTTATTAGAAGGTATATTAGATTAAACTAAATAACTTATTAATCCAGTTGTTATAAAAGGTGCAGAAAGGCAGTTGTTATTTTATTGTATAGGCACACGTTATTGTTATTGTAGTGCAATTTACAGTATAGGTTGCTATATTTATATATTTTTCTTTATACACTTACAATGCCTAAATAACACTTATAATCTAGTAACTATTAAATCTATATATTAAATTAATAGATTTCCTTAAACCTAATAGAGCGTTAAAGCTTGTTCTATAACCTATATATAAGTAAAGTTATATAAAATTATTCTAAATAATGTTAAATCCTGTAAATTAATCTTATATAATAAAGCTAATTTATTAAATCTATATAGTACATTCCTTATGCAAGATCGTTCTATACAGTGTTAAAAGCATTAAAAATTAATCTATATTAAAGCTAATTTTCTATTAAATCCCTTTAGTGTATTTCTCTATATATATATAGCTTATTCTAATCCTTAAGCATTAGTAATAGCAGTAAATTGTTAGTTAGTTATAGTAAGCTATTAGTTCTCTCTAGAAAGTAAAGCTAGTAGATACTTCTAGTAGCTTTAAGGAGGGTTTTACCTAGAAGGCATTAGTCTTACGCTTAGTAGGTATTTCTACTAGTTTACTTATAGCTAGCCTCTTAGTTAGCGTTTTTACCTTAGTTAGCGTTAGCTTTACTGTAGAAGGTATCTTTTATAGAATTAATAAAGAGAAATGCATTAAAGATAGATTAATTAGTATAAACTAAGCACTTCTTCTACATTAAATAGTGCTAAATCTATTACTAAAGAGGCTTTATACAGCAATAGGCTAGTTAGCTAAGCGTTTTAAGAAGTCTATATAAATATAGTTAATTTTATATTATAGGTATTTATTTTCTGCCTATAGTATATTAATATTACTAGCAACCTTTAGTAAGGTCTTATTTTTATTAATAACATTATTAACACCTTTATTAAATTAACTTATACTATTTAGCTAGTTATATATACTGTAGATAGCAGTCTATAATTTGTTAAACTACTTATTAAATAGACCTCCTTTAGCCTCTATTTTAACCTAGTTAATCTTTTTATTTAACTTATTAATTTTAGTAATATAGAGGTTAAGTTGCTTCTATATAGCGTTATTACCTATAGAAGTGTCCTTAAGGTAGACTTTAATTATTTCTTTAGCATTAGATTTACACTTTTCCTAAAGAAAACTATTACACTAGCTCTAGAATTGCACTTTAGCTAATAGAATAAAGAGTAAGTCTATGCAGCTAATGCTAGCTAAGGTACCTATAATAGTGCTATTAATCCCGCTAAATTTATTAGAGAAGTAAATATTAAGTAATACTACCTATAACAGTAAACTAATAGATAAATCTACAGTAATAGTCTCTTTACCTCTTTTTACTATATTGCTACTGTAGTATACAGTAGCTACTGCTTTTACCTATATTTTACCTCTTCTAGCTACTCTAGCGTTATCTATAGATGCCTTAGCATTCTTACCTTTATACTACTAGTTCTAGCGCTTTACTTTATAGTTATTGTAAATTCTAAAGATATATATTACTATATTCTGCTAGAGTAAGTAATATACGTTATCTTTAGAGACCTTAATGCTAGTTTTATCTATTATACTGCCTTTAAGGGCAAATTTATAGGTATAAGCGTAAATAGCATTTTCTATGTTCTATACCTTTTCTTTAGCTCTATTAGTGTAGTAATACTAACTGTAGTCTTCTGTAATAGGCCTTACGTTAGTAATATTAATGTTGTCTTTAATTTCTGTTAAAAATAAGCTACCCTATATAGCCTGTTTTTATGCTTGCTAGTTGCCTGTTAGTTGCTCTATCACGTGACCCTAACTAGGTCTTGTTACGTTAATTTTTGGTAGAGATATCGCTGTTACTAGATGCAAAACATCTAGAATTGACTAAGGCAAAGTTGCCTAACCTATAGTCAACTTTAACAGCAATTTTCTCTACAATTAGCAATAGTAGAAATTCAAGAAGTATACTATTTAAAAGCTAAGAATTAGGGCTTTCTAATAATATAATTGTTAGATAGAGTTACTTATAAGGGTTGCTTATTATTAGTGAAATTTGTTAAATTATACATATAGGCGTCTTGTTTATATAGCTGTAAGTTGATTTTTTTGTTTTTATATAGTAAATCTTTTTGCGGAAATTATAAAGTAGCCTATAAGCCCCTTCTAGCAACTACAGCTCGCTAATATAGTTAGTAGGTCTATAAGGGACTAGAAAGATTTAAGATCCTACTCTTACTAACTTGTTCGTTACAGCGCTCTCAATATAAGATACTACTATTATTATAGTTATCTACTACCTCTACGTAATCTATACTATACACTACAGCTTAATTTAGACCGCTGCTGCTTCTACTACGTAATAATTGCTAGGAGCAATTATAGGTGCTAAATCTAAGAGACTACTACCCTCTTAGATATCTAATCCTGTAATCCCTATTATTTTCAATAGGTTATAAGCCCGGTAGCGCAGTGGTTGTAGCCCACTGCAGCGGCCTTACGTCGCCTACTACATAGTGGAGCACTGCTCTATAAGGCAGAGGTTATAAGTTTAAACCCTGCTAAAAACTATTAAAAAAGATCTAATTGCTAGTATAAGCCTATAACCTCTAGAACGGGCACCTAGATATACAATTCCAGGGGGAGTGTTAAAATATATGTTAAAATATATAAGGCTTTGTAATCCTAGGTTTAGTTGGATCGGTCCACTCTTTTAATCTCAATAATTTCTATATAAATAGTACTAGGGATAAACTTATTAACTTTTAGGGTGCTCTTAGCACTTCTAGGTCTACTAAAAGTACTATATAGGCAGTAGAAATTAAGTAATATAAGATAAATTTTAATATTATCTAGTTCTATAGCTACTGTATTACCTTTATAGTTATATTCTTACTTCTTAAACTTAAAACCTTTACTCTTAGCGTTAAAACTATTATTATAATTAATATATATATTAGAAGTAATATATTCTTCTTTAGGTTTAAATAGTAATAGTATTATAGCTTAAGTATAGTTACTGTTGTTGTTTCTCTCTTAGAATAGAGTATTTAGGTTTACTAGAATTAATAACTTTAAACTACTAAAAGAAAAGAATAATAGTAGTAGATTTTCTATAGAAGGGATAGAAATAGTTAGAAGTAGCTTTATAAAGGCTAGTTAGTTCTATAAGCTATAGGAATTTACTCTATAGATAGTTTATTGCTCTTAGTGTAGTATTTTAGTGTTTAACTGTTAAAAGTAGCTAAATAACAGCCTAAAGGGATAGAAAAAGTAGTAGCTATAATAGTATTAATAAATTTATAAAGATTTTATAATATATAAAGGTGTAAAGAAAAGGTTATATAGTAAAAAGCATAAAAATTTATAAAAGTAAAGGTAAATTTATAGGGAAAAGTAGGTTAAAACAATAGTATATAGATTTATAGGTATTTTCTTCTTAATCTTTTATAATTCTATAATATAGGTTAATTTTAATAGTTCTAATAATAATAAATAAGGAAATAAGGAAAGAGTTATTAAGAGATTTAAACAATCTATTATATAATAAAGAAAATTAAGACTTATAAGGAAAAGAGTTAATAGTAAGCTTCTACTAGCTAATTTAGGGTTTTTTAGCAGGCTACCTTAGTCTTTTAATAATGCTAATACTCTTCTTCTTAATTTATAGAGTATTTCTATAGATATTTATTTATAATTTTAAAAGCGTTAACTTTAAGCTTATCTTTAGCAATTTATTAATTGTCTTTAGTAAAGAACCCTTTCTATTATATAAGGAATTCTAAATATAGCTTACTTAACTTACTGCAGAAACGTTAGATTTAATAGGTATAAATTTGCTTAATTTCCTAATAGTTCTTTATACTAAACCCTTCTATTGTAATTAGCAGTAGTAGTTACTTTTCTTAGTTAAAAGGGTCTTTACTCTATTTTAGCTTCTAAAGGTAAGCTGCTAATACTACTAAGTATATATATAAATCTAGTAAGAAATCTAGGTAAAATAACAATAGATTTACTTTTATAAGAACTTTATATAGCTTTACTTATTAAAAAGACTATTTCTTTTTTAGCTTTTCTAGAAGTATATATTCTTAATGTAATTATAGGTAAACTATATTCTCTACCTTAATGTTAATAGGCTTATATTAAGCGTTATATTTAATCTTACTTAAGGCATTTACTATACTAATAGCTGTTTCTACCTCTTATTAGTATAGCTTCTAAAGTATAGCTATATTGCTTATATCTATTCTATTACTAAGAACGTTATTTAATTAGATTAAATTAATAATAGTAGCTAGTTAGAAACTATATATAAGTTTATTAAGGGAAATCTCTATACTAGCTACTACTATATTATTAAGTTAGTACTATAGTACTAAAAGTATTACAGTTTATAGTATATTTAAATTTATAACTGTATAGTATTAAACAGTAATAATAACTATTTAATTCTTCTATTTAGCTATTCTATCTATCTATAGGTAGTAAGCTATAGCTATAAGTAATTTACTTCTAATTTAAGTAAATATACTTCTTTAAATATTAAAAATAAACTTTAGATCTTAGTTACTTATAATCTATTTAGAAAGGCTTTAGTTTAATTAATATAGTATTTATAAGAGTAGTTCTACCTAAATTTCTACTATATATATTATATACTTAGGTATAAGAATTATTTACTTACTAAATAGGCAATTTACTAAATATAGTAAGTTATAGAAGCTATATCTATTCTTTTGCTATAGAGTGTTTATTAAGCTAACTTTAGGTATATTAATAATAAAATTAAGTAAAATTATATTAAAAAGCATTAAAACTAACTCTAACAACCTTAATTCCCTTAGTAGCTTACTGCAGTTAATTGCATTTTCTTTATAGATATAGCAGTAAGTAATATAGGTTTAAATTTACTTATATATCTATAAAAAGTAAACTGCCTATAATTCTACTACTATTCTATAGGCGCTAAAATAGTTCTAATTGTTATAGACTATTTTAAGAATAAATTCTACAACCTTTATAGATATATATAGTTAGAATAGGCCTTTTCTATTATAATTGTTACGGGATAATCCTACAGACCCGCAGGTCACTAGTGCACGTAACCGCAATTATGTATAAGTAGTTAGAAGCAACACTTAGGTAGTTAGATTGAATAATTAACAATTATTCACTAGAACACTATTTCTAGATGCTCCTTATAGAAGCTCTTATAACTCCTCTTACAATTTATTGTATAACCTATTAAATCTAACAACCTATTGTTACTTCTAATAAACCTACATTAGATCCTACTGTAATAAGTAGTAGCAATTGCTTCTAATTGTTGCTAACCCTCCTTAAGCTTAAAAAGCTAAAATTGCAATATTTAAGATAGAGCAACTTTAGAAGAAGCTTAGTAGAAGAAATTATATTTCTTTTACTAATAAAGAACTTAAAACTATATACTAATTCTATAAATTTTACTACTAAAATCTAGATTTCTAGATTTAAAAAAGGGATCTTATGCCTTAAAAGAAAAAAAGCCTACTACTTTATCTTACTTACTATAAATTTATTAATAAACAGCTTAAATTATATAACTAACCTAAGCTAGTAGAACTACCTTCTTACTAGAATACTATTAATACTTCTATAGTATAGTAGGTGTAGAGGTAGGTTAATAGAATTATTAATAAGGCTAAATCTACTAAACTCCTTATAGATTTACTAACAGTAATACTAAAAGGAAAAGCTAAAGCTAGATTATCTAGATTTAATAGCTTAAAAGACACTATTTATAAAGCTAGTACTAGTTCTACTTAGAATATTAAAGGAAAGTAAGTATAGAGATCTAGATTTACACTACTTACTAAAAACTTAGATCTATTAAATATACCTTAAACTACTAGAAAGAACTTACTAATTAAAGAACTAGCTAAAGTCTTACTGCTTTTATAGGCTTACTAAAGGTTTTATACCTTTAGGCTAAGGTATAAAGTAAAGAAAGTAGTAAAACTACTTAGAAAAGGGAATCTCTTACTAGAATAGCTTATAGGTTTTTCTGCAGAAATTAGTAAGTAAATTAATAGAATTAGGGAAGAATTAATTAATAAAATTAGCAAATTATAAAGAGAATTAAATAATAAAATTACTGCTCTTTAGGTAGAGCAATAATACTTAGCCTAGAAGATAAAGACTATACCTAAGCCTTAAGATAGATACAATAGATAATACTATTTCTAATAAGGCTTCTAGCTTAAGGATTATAGGTAAAGGGCTTCTAATTCTTACTTACCCCTAAAAGATAACTAGAACTAGAAGTAAGGTTAGAAGTAACCTTTAAGTAAAGGAAACTATATAATATAGAGATACTTTAAATACTTTAGTACTTTTCTAAAAGAATAGAAGCTATTATAATTTCTAAAGAATCTATTAAAGTAATACTATAATAGTAAAGCTAAAAAGAGCTAAGATACTAAAAAAGAATAAAATTAAGCATTTAGTAACTTTAAATATTAGTATATAAATTAATAAGCACTACACTATATTAGAAACAACAATTTCTAGCTAAATTTAGCAAATAAGAGGCTAGATCTATATTAAAAATAGAATAACTAAAGCAATATATAGTTCTAAACCCCTAAAGAATAAATAGATTCTATATAGAAAATTACTAATATTAGTTACTTTAAACCCTTTAATAATAGAAATATCTATAAGCTAATTTTATATAAAGAAAAGCACACTGTTTTCTAAAATATAGAGCTATAGATCTAAGCTGTTAAAGACTACTGTAGCTATAGTGTAATTAACGCCTAAAAAGCTATTTACATTAAGCTCTAAACTCTTTTTAAAGGGAATACATTAATATAGTATAAGTAGCATCTAGATTACTATAAAAAAATAGCTATTTTTAGCAGTTTAAACTCTATTTATACTACTATCTATAAAGAATTTAGTATATAGATCTAGGATATAATAATATAGCTAGATTTAGCTAAGTTTATAGAGTAAGATATAATTAAAGAAAAATTATTTAGGGAATTTACCTTTAGAGTATTCTAATATATCTATATAAATAGTAAAACTACTAATCTTTAGCTTCTTTTAAGACTCTATTATAAGCTATACCTAGGATTATAATAGCTATACTTAATTCTAACAGTAAAAGACCTAAGATCTATATATATTACTATAGTAGATAATAAGGTTAAGGATCTATAAAAATGCCTTAAGGATTTAAAAAAACAATAAAAATTAGAAAACTATAAGGAAGGTATTAATACTTATTATACTTAAAGTAAATTTAATAGTAAGAACTCTAAAAACAATAAAGTAGCTTAAGGTAACTAAGTAAACTAGAATAAAAGCAATAGTTAATTTTAGTTCTAACCTTTATTCTATAAAAATTACTAAAATAATTATTTTTAGTACTTACTATAAAACTAAAGGAATTAGCTGCTAAAAGAGTAGTAGCTTTAGCCTTAGTAAAACTAGAATTTAGGGGCTAGCTAGAATTATTAGCTAGAGCTATAGTATTCTTAGTAGCTTTAACGTTTTTAATAATAAAGCTTACTGTAGAATAATAAGAAATATACCTATATAATAACGTTTAAAGATAAATCTAACTAAAAAGACTATAAAAAGTACCTTAAAAGCTATAAATACTAGCTAATAGAAGAAGAAGAAATAGTTAATACTAAGGAACTACTAACTAGCCTAGAATCTAACTTTATTAAAACCTATTTTACTAAAAGTAAAGAAAAGTAAAAGAAGAAGGTTTAAATAGAGGTAGACTAAAAGGATTTATAGAGAATCTAGATAGAGTAAGTAGTTAAAGCAGTTATAAAGCTATAGCTTATTAAATCTAGTATTTTAAAGTTAAATTCCTTTCTAAAGATTCCTATTTAATTCTATAATAAAAGACTATTATATTAGATCTACCTAAATACTAGAACCTCTTTAGTGCTAGTTAATAAAGTATAGTTAACTTAGTTTAGTTAAAATGTAAAATAGGCAAAAATAGAGCTAAAACTAGTTACTAGAGTGCAATTATTCTTCTATATCTCTAAAACAGCTATATTTAACTTCTATATCCCTAGATCTATATATAGTGTGCCTATAACTAGCTATTTTACAGTTACAGCTAACGTAATAAGTAACTTAAAACTAAAGCTCCTTCTAGATTTAACCTTTCTCTATAATTATAGTGTTAAAATTGATTTTATCTGCCTTAGGGCTACTATTAGGTTTATTTATAATATAGTTATAGAAATAGGTATCTTCTAGCTAATTTTAAAGATTCTATATTAGAACGTAACAGTAGTATAAGCTATAATAATTCCGCTAAAATTGTAGAAGTATATTCTAGTTAAATAGAAGAAGGTACTAGCTAATAAAAAGGCTACTGCCTACTATATATACTTAAAATCCAACCTTATCCTAGATATATTACTTAGTATAACTAACTAGGAATAAATAGTAGCTTATAACTATTTAAATAAATTTATTATAATCTAGAAAAATTAGAAGGTTGCTTATCTTTAATATAATAAAGGGCTTAAGGCTAACTATATAATTATAAACCTATTTAATTTATATATATATTTTTCTAAGGATATTATACCTAATAATAGTCTATTATCTATAGAAGATTATAAGTTATAGAAAGAAGGTAATAGTAATAGATTTAACCCTAAGAAAGTTAATAATAGTATCTTTATATATAGAATCTCTTGTTCTAAGGATATACTATATATCTATAATAAATATAAGATTAAGGTAGAAAACTTAAACCTAAATATTACAACTAAGCTTATTAACTTAATAGATAAATACAATATTTATTATAATAGAGGTATTATTTCTATACCTAAAGACTAGTATATAAGAGTAAATCTAGTAAATAGATAGCAGAAGCAGCTAAAACCTATTTAAATCTACCTACTAAGAGCTAAAGATAAAGCTAAACTAAATAAGGTTTACAATAAGCTATATTTAAGTAGAAAGATATTGTATTTAAACAACCTAGCAGCTATAGCCTACTTAGCCTTTATAGTATAGATTAAAA
>JFHB01000213.1:0-52664 GCA_000729835.1 Atkinsonella hypoxylon
ATAGTAAGTAAATTTATATATTAAACTATAGAATACTTTTCTATAAAAAGCTAGCTATATTAATAAAGGTCTTTAGATTTATAAAATCTACTAAAAACTTAAGTTTTTAAAAAGCTTTTAGCTTATTATTTATATTAGTAATTCTATTACTATTAATAATAAAACCTAATAGCTAAATAGCTAAGTAGCCTATAAATAACTTCTTTATAGCTATTATTAACTTATTTTTCTCTAGAATTAATAAAACTATATTAAGGTATATAAAGTAGTCCTTAGTAAAGTTAAAGAATATAATAATATTACTAATATAGATTTATATAAAATATTAGTGCTTTTAAAATAATTAGTCTATATACTATTAAGTAAAAGCTAGTGCGTTCTTAAAGCCTATAAGTGCTACATTTAATGCTTTTAATTCTTATTTTAATATTACTACTATATAAGATTAATGCTTTTATTTTATAGAAAGCTAGTAGAAAAACCCTAATATATTAAAGAGTAAAAACATTTTCTTACTATATATATTTACTATAATATTTAATTAATCTAGTAAAGAGTATATATTTAGTATTACTACACTATTAAGTAGCTTTATATTAACTATAACTTATTCTTTTCTTTCTATTAAAGTTTTAATCTACACTATAAAGGCTAAGTAAACTATAGCTACTAAGTTATTTAAATATAATATTTTTCTACTTAAATATAGCTTATTATA
This sequence comes from Atkinsonella hypoxylon, assembly GCA_000729835.1. Taxonomy (NCBI): domain Eukaryota; kingdom Fungi; phylum Ascomycota; class Sordariomycetes; order Hypocreales; family Clavicipitaceae; genus Atkinsonella; species Atkinsonella hypoxylon. The sequence goes on from JFHB01000213.1 coordinate 719, forward strand.
AACCTTATCTAATTTAGCTTTATCTTTAGCTTCTAGTAGATAGATTTAAATAGGTTTTAGCTGCTTTTACTATTTATCTACTAGATTTACTTTAATATACTAGTCTTTAGGTATAGAAATAATACCTTTATTACAATAAATATTGTATTTATTCGTTAAGTTAATAAGTTTAGCTGTAATATTTAAGTTTAAGTTTTCTACCTTAACCTTATATTTATTGTAGATATATAGTACATCCTTAAAATAAGAGATTCTATATATAAAGATACTATTATTAACTTTCTTAGGGTTAAACCTACTACTATTACCTTCTTTCTATATCTTATAATTTTCTATAGGCAATAAACTATTATTAGGTGCAATATCCTTAGAAAAATATATATATAAATTAAATAGGTTTATAATTATATAGTTAGCCTTAAGCCCTTTATTATACTAAAGATAAGTAACCTTTTAATTTTTCTAGATTATAATAAATTTATCTAAATAGTTATAAGCTACTATTTATTTCTAGTTAGTTATATTAAGCAATATATCTAGAATAAGGTTGGATTTTAAGTATATATAATAGGCAGTAGCTTTCTTATTAGCTAGTACCTCCTTCTATTTAACTAGTGTGTCGCGGCGGGGTTACCCCCTTGCGCTCTTATATTAGCTTTGCAAGGGATGCTACATATAGGATTTCTCTATAAGAGTGCGCATCGCCTAAACGTCTAAATAGTTTAAGTAAGTAAGCGCGCAAGCAGCTTCTACTAACTCTTTTTAGGCTTTTACTCTTTTAATTAATTAATATCTTTTAGCCTACTTTAATTTATAACACTTAACGCTTAAGAGATATTACTTTACTGCTAGTAATACTTTCCTAAACTCTTTAGCACATTTAGCTCCTTTTGCATATATATATCTTTTAAGCTATAATTAATATTTTATTTCTGCCTTTTCTATCTATTTAATCTTCTTACCTACTATTATTTAATAGTATACACTATTAAATATCTTGCTCTCTGCTAATTCTCTTTAATCTTAATGTGCACTATATTATTACCTACTTTAGTGTAGGCTGTATAGTTATTTAGAGGTTTAGTTTTAAGTTAATAAAAATAGAGGCTTTACTAGAGAGTTATTCTAATTAAAGCACGTTATATAATTAGAAGGTTTTTTATAGAAATCCTAGAAGAAAGAAGGAAAAGCTACTAAGTATTAAAGATAGAAAAGCGCTTTAGCTTAAATATTACTAATATAAAAAAGGAGGAAATTATAGGAATAAAAGCTTTATATTATAAGGGATTATTTAATTAAGGGGGGAAGAAAATTTCTATAGCTTTTTTAAGCTAAAAAGGGCTAAGCTTAGTTAAAGATAGTTGCTATATTGTAAATACTAGCTAGCCTATCTAACCTCTATTTTACCCTTAGCTAAAATAGCCTTAGTACAGTAAAAAGGAAGTTTTTAGGTCCTTTAAATATTATAATTATTTAATTATAGAGAAAAATTTCTCTTTTATCTTTATTTTAGCAGTTATCTTTATATTTACTGTTATTAGCAATTAAGTTCTTAGCCTTTATATTTTAGCGTTAGAAGCTTATATAACTATAGAAGTAGAAGGTAAGAGCATTAAAAGTATAGCTAATATAAGGAATTATATATATTATACTCTTTCTATTAAGTAAGATTAATTATTCTTTTTACACCTACCTTCTATATTAAGCTATTCTATTAGCTATTTATATAAGTTTAGTATTCTATATTCTTTAAAGAAAAGTATAAGCTCTATATTTAAAGTAGCTAATACTAGCTTTAGTTAATCTAGTAAATCTTCTAAAAAAGTTGTTTTAAAACCTAAGGTTATAATAGAATTAAATGCTTAAGATAAAAAGGCTAGTATTAGTAGTGCTATAGCTATACCTTATAAGGCTCTTACTAAAGCTATAAGTAAAGCTATTAAAAAGCAGTAAGCTTAAGCTACCTTTAATAAGAAGTTTAATATATACTAATTTAAAGGAGAAAATATTCTTAATTACTTAATTAGCTTTAAGCTAAAAATAAAGACCTTATTTATCCTAAAGGAAAACTAATAAAAGATATTTATTTATTATATTAACCTATTAATCTATAAGTATATAAAGGTTATTTATACTTTATATAATTAGAAAGAAGCTAAGAAGTAGCTTTTACTTTAGTATAAAGCTACTCTTTAGGATTAAAAGAAGTAAGCTAATAAAAAGCTTAAAGACCTAAAGAGAAACTATTTAAGAACTATAAAGAACACTCTCTATTAGCTTTAAGAGCACTAAGCTGCTATAATTAGCGCTAAGCTCTATATATAGTGCAGTATAACCTCTTAGTTTAATTATATTTATAAGGCCTTACTAAATACTATACTTACTAGCTTTATAGATTAAATAAAAGTTACTAAAGCTAAGTTTATTGCAATACTCTATAGAGAGTTATTAGAGTAACTTAGCTAGTATATATAAGCTAGAATAGAGCTAAAAGACTATAATTCTAGACTTTATAACAATAGAAAGAACTACCTTTATATACCTTTAGGCAGAAAAAGTCCTAAGTAATATAGTATAAGTAATTTTAGTTATAAGGCTAAGGAAATTATATAGCTTATTTTAGAAGTAAAAGATTAAATAAATAATTTAACCTAGAAGTTTAAAGATATAAAAATTATACTTATAAAGTAAGTAGTTTTAAAGATAAATATTATAAAGCTTTTTAAAGAGAAATTTAGGAAGAAGAAGAAGGAAAGGCAGAATATATATATTAACGCTATTAATATATATAATAATGCCTAGAGCTTTAGAACCTATATAACTAGAAGCTATATAAGGCAGTATTACTGCTATTACTGTAGTAAGGAAGGTTATTATATAGATTAATGCTAGTTTTACTAGTATAACAATAAGATTAGCTTTATAAAGTATAATTAAAGAGTAAGTATCTTAACAGTAGAATTAAATAATCTAGTACTACTTATTCTTATATAAAGCTTCTTTAGTATAGAAAGTTATCTTTATAAGCTTATAGTGTTTTAAGTTAATTGCTTTAACTACTATATTATAAAATAGTATTATTCTTAAGTTAAGGAATTTAGTAGAAAAACGTTAAACTATTAAAAGCTTAGTAAGAAAGAGAGAGAGATATTAGATTAAATCTTTAATAAGATTAATATTTTTAATTATTGCTTAATATATATTCTGCTAGAAGCTATCCTTAAGAGGGACTCTACTAATAATACTATAGTAACTTTAACGTTTAAGATAAAGAAATATAAACCTAAAAGAACTCTCTATATACTAATTAAGAAGAGAATTATAGCCTAGCCCTTTAGAGTTTATACTATAGAGATATAACGCTCTACTAAGTAAGAAGGAGCTTTAGAAGATTAAGTAAAAAGGAAAAAAAAGAAAGCTAAAGAAGATAGCTCTATAGATATAAAAGTATAGCTTTTTATGTAATTATTTAAAGATATTTTTTAGAAAAAGATTAAAGTTAGCTTATAAGATCTATACTAACTAATACTTACACTTATAGGAGCAATAAAGAATAAATACCTAATATAAGTAGATAGTATTAATAAAGTCTATTATATTAATAGAATAAGTGCTAAAGTTATACCTCTATATTTTATTCTAAGGAAGAGGTAAAGAGTTAAGGAGCAGAAAGATTAATTAATTAATATTATTAAGACAATATTTACTATAGTTAAAGAGGCAACAGAAGACAATAAGGAAGATATTACTAATAAATATATAAAATAGCTGCTTAGTAGTATCTAGAAGGATTTATAGAATATTATATAAGAATATATAGGAAATTATATTAAAGAGAAGAAGTCTATTATAGACCTATAAGTAAATGCACTTTATATTAAAAGATTAAATAGTATCCTAAAGCTAAAAGCAATTATAAGCTATTTATAAGACTTACTTTACCTTTAAGTATAACTTAAAAGCCTAAACTCTTTACTTATTAATAGTCTTATAGATTATAGTTTGTAAGAGAATATTATTATTAAGGACCTTATTAAAGAGCTTAATTTAAAAATAACTCTAATAAAGCAAAAGACTACTACTATATCTTTTATATTATATAAGCTTATAATATTAGAAGAGGTAATAATAAAGCTATACCTTAGAAATATCTAAACGCTAATTTACTTTTATATTGCACTAAAGTCTTTATATATATAATTAATCCTTAAAATGCCTTTTATATATATAGCTAAAGTTACCTTTAAGTATAGTAATAAAGGAGGTAAGCTTCTCTTAAAGTGCTATTTTAGTAATATTATATTAGTCTTAAGGGTTACTAGAAGTGTTAAATAGAAGACTACAATAGATAAAGCAATAGCTATTAGTATTAATTTAATCTTAATTAATAAGTTATTTAAGGATTTAGTTTATAATTAAATAGTTAAAGAGAGTCTTAAAGCTAAGTTAAATAATAATAAAGAGCTAGTACTTATAATAAAGAATAAAGGTATAGCTATTATTAACCTTATAATAAAGAGAATAGCTAATTAATATAGAAGCTAACTTAAAGAGGCTATAGAGAAGATTTAGCCCTTAAGGCAATTATAACTAATTAATCTAAAGGTAAATATATTATATAAGTAGAAAGCTAATAAGATTCTACTAAAAGATAATATTCCCTTAGATAGATCTACGCTTAATAGAGACCTTAAGTAGAAATAGAAGAAGTAAAAAGAGGTAAAAGTATACTTAAATAAATTAGGAAAATACACTAAATATATTATAGAAAGATTTAGTAAAAAACCCTAAGGATTCTAAATAATAAAAGAGCGCTTAAATTAAATAGTTAAATAAGTGTAAAAACATTTAATAGTAGAAAAAGTTAATATTTTTAAGGAAATCCTCTATAACTAAAAGGTAGCATTAGTGTAGAACTTATTAGAGTGTAGAAAGATTAATCCCTTAGTTATACTGCCTTAAGTTATCTATACTATTGCTTATAGAGCTTAGAAAGTAAAGTTAATACTAATACCTATTAGCCTATAAGAAAAACTAGTTAATTTATTAAAAAAGAAGCTTTAGTATAGGTTATTAAAAAAGAGTTATAGATCTTATAGAAACCCTTACTTTTTAGTAATAAAGAAGAATAAAGGAATACAGCTAATGCTATTTACAACAGCCTACAATAAGATTATAATATAGAATACCTATATTCTAGAAGAAGTAAAAGCTTTTAGCGAAGAATTTAGAATATATAAAATACTTTTAGTTATTAATTTGCTGTTAAGCTATAACTAAGTGCTACTTATAGAGGAAAGTAAGAACTTAACAATAATTTTAATAGTAATAGAGCTTCTATAGCTTTATATACTTCCTTAAGAAGTAACTAACTCTATTGCTTAATTTATTTAAATAGTAAGAAGAATTCTTTTTAACCTAATTCCTTACACTTATAAGCCTTTCTTAGATAATATTGCAGTAAAAGGCCTTACTACTACTTACAATAGAGAGAAAGTGTTGCTTAATATATAAAGATATATTATAGAACATTTAATTAGTATTAATAAAGTCCTTATTAATATTAAGCTAGCTAGTTGCACTATATTTACTATAAAATTAAAGCTATACTAAAAGACTATAGAGATTATTAAATTTATATATAGCACTAATAGAAGAAAACCTTTAGAAGCAAAAGTAATAAAGATTCTAAAGTAAATAGAGTATAAGAATGTTTTTAAAGTTAAATTCTTTTTTAGGCTTATAGGCTATTATTGTATTTAAGTATAGTATTACTTTACAAAAGCTAAGCCTTTTATAATTTTACTTAAGAAGAGTACTAAGTAAACTTAAAGACTAAACTAAAAGAACGCTATAGAGGTTCTTAAGTATATAATAATAACTACACTAGTTCTTATAATAATTAATCTTAGCTTAAGCGCTAAGGAAATTATATTAATAGTTAATATAAGCTTAAAAGGATAAAGAGTAGTTTTAATGTAAATTATTAATAGGTAATAACACTTTATACAATATAAAAGTAGATATTAAAGCGATTTAGAAATTAAGTATAATAGAATAAAGTAGAAATATAGAGCTATTATTTATATATTAAAAAGGCTATAAATTTATCTCTATAGAGTTCTTTTTACTCTAAAGACTAATTCTTAGGTGCTTATATATTAGCTTAATAGCGCTATTAATAACGTTCTAGGCGCACTTATTATATAATAGATTAGTTACATTATACTGTTTAATTTTACAGCTAGGTATATTCTAGGAGAAAAGAATAAGATAGCTAATACTTTATTATATAAAGAAGGTAGGCCTTTTAATGTATTAGATTAAGTAGCTAAAGGGAACATTAAAGATTTTATTAACTTATAGCTTAACGTTAATAAGATCTAGCTATATAATAGAGTATACTATACTTCTAGAACTTAATAAATTATAGATTTCCTTTTAATATTATAAAGACTATTTAATCTAAATAAGAGTAAGTATAAGCAACTTTATATAAGTGCTAAGCAATACTTCTTAGATAAAGGCCTATTATAGAAAAGACTAACTAGTATAATAAAGAGTTCTACTCTAGTTATTAAAGACCTAATACAATAAAAGAAGATTATTAAGGCTTTATATAAGTAAATAGGTTATAAAGGTATAGAAGTTATATTTTAAGTAGCTAGAATTAAGTACTTTTAAAAAGAACTTTAGAATATAGTTTAAGTAATAATTTTTTATTATAAAGTATACTAAAAGTTTACTCCTTAGAGGCCTAAAGAATTATTAATACTAGTAGCTTTAGGCAATTTAATAAGTAAGATATATATTAATACCTAATATATACTACTTAATTATAGTTTTAAGTACCTTCTAGAAGTAAGATATAACCTTACTAGATAGGTAGAAGCGCACTCTATATAGTATACTAATGTTGCAGCTATTTAGAAGTTCTTAGTAAAACTAATTATATAATTTAGAGTCTTCTAATTTCTAGTTTTTAATAGAGAGCTAGAAATATATAGAAATCTTAAAAAAGCAATTAAAGCTATTAAGATTAAAGGGATTAAGACATTAGTGTATAATCTAAAAGCTAATTTACTTATTAAAGCTAGTTATTAAACGCTTATATCTACCCTTTTAAAGATAGAAGGTTCTAATAGAAAGTAGTTTAAATTACTAAATAAAGCACTATTAGTAGACTATACAGCTGTATAAGCGTTATATAGTAAATCTACTTTCTACTTAATTTACAGTTAAAAGTTTATTCTTCCTTTAGAAGTTAAATTTCCTACTTAGAGGTTAATTAATTAATTAAAAGTTATAATAATATAGAATCTCTTTAAAGTAAGAGTTAAAATGCTAGAACAAAAGGAAGTAGATATCTAGAAGGCTTATATAAAAGTCTTTATATTTAGGCAACGCTTAGCTAATTAAATAAACTAGAACTAAGAGGCATTATTGCAAAAGAAGAAAGATTAATTAGTCTTAGAGATCTAGTTCTTATATATAATATATAAAGGGTTATAGATATATTAATAAAGAAGAAGTTAGTAATATAATAGAATAGTTCTTTTAAAGTATATAGCTAAGCGAAAGTTACTAGCGCTTACTGTTTAAAGACTCTAGATAGTATAGTGCTTAATAAGACTATTTCTAGGGATTACATTAAGAAGTTTAGGCTTAATCTAAAGGGATAGTAGACTTCTACTGCTAATAAATAGCTCTATACCCTACAATATACTGCCTAGTATAGCGAAGACACTAGCAACTTTAAGCAAGATATTAATAAATTATAGCCTACTAATGCCTAGCATAATATATTAGATTAAATAGTTTCTAAGGACTATATATTATAGCTATACTAAAAAGAGGATTTTAAGGATAATAACGCTAAAGTAGACCTTTTACTACAATATTATTTAAAGCATACAATAGAAGTTTATCTATTAGCAATACCTAAAGAAAAGCGTAGAAGCTATAAGGAGATTAATAATATTATTTAATCTTAGTAATTTACCTATAACTTTACTAGAATATATAACTTATTATAGCTTTTATAAAAGCTAATACTATAGTCTTTATATCTTTAGCTTTAGAGAGAAAGGAAGTTAAGTTTATTTATTTATATATTTAAGACTAACTAAGATTTAATAATAGTATATTAAGATTATTTAAAGATTTAAAGCTAATTAGAATTAAGACTATAAACCTAAATTAAATAGAATATATAAAAAGTTTTTAAAGACTACTAAAAATAAGTATAGTTCTATTCTATTTTAACTAGAGAGGCTACTTAGCCTTTACTCTTTTTCTATTTTTTTTATCTTTTAACTTAAGCAATTTACACTTAATCTTTTAGTAAAATTCTAGTAGTTTTAATGTTTAGGGGAAAAAGTAAAGAATATTAACTACTATAAAGGGAGAAAGATTCTTATAAAGGACCTTTTAGAGCTTTAGAAGAATAAATAGTTAATCTACTTAGTCTTTACCCTAGAACATTACAAAAGGAGTATTATAGTAAATCTAGCTGTAGTTACTATAACCTTTTGCAAATTGCTACTTACAGCTTACAGCAGTAGAGCTACTCTAGATGCAATTACTGTATAAGCTGCTATAGATATCCTTAAGAGAGGTGCAGCTATAAAATAAGAAGTAGATATATTCTCTAAATAAGGTAACTGTTTAAAGATATATATTAGTGTAATAAGAGTAAAATACACTATTCTCTTTGCTAAAGAATAAGATTAAAAGGGCTTTATAGCGCTCTTAATAATTAGTAAGTGTATAATAGAAATATCTATAAGAATAAGCTATCTTAGTTAAAATAAAGATAAAGTTCTTAACGTTTAATTCTAGTGTAACCTTATATAAAAGAAAGCTTTCTTTTGTAGTACTATTAATAAACTAAGCCTTAAGATTCTAATTATAAAAGAATTTAATAGCTCTTAGAGGTATATTAAGTATAGAACTCTATTAAAAAGTAACTTTAGTGTATATTAAGTATCTACTAGCATTAATGTTATTGCCTCTATAGACTTAAAGCTTAAAGGTAAATTTATACTAAAGAGGTAAGGTTTATTAGTATAATAAGAGAATAAAAGTATAATTAAAAGCTTTTTTATAAAAGGCTTACTATATTAATAAGCGTTATTAAAGGAAAGATATTTATTTAACTATTCTAAGAGAGAGTAACTTAATAAAAGAGAGTAGTAAAAGGGATTCTTTTACTAATAATATTCTATATATTTATAAGATCTTTATAGTTTTAAGGAAGCTTTTTAGTTATAATTAAATAATTAAAGGTACTAATAAAGATAATAAGAAAGAGGCTATATAGAAAGGTAGTTATAAAAAGAAAGAAAGAAGATAAATATAATTAATTAGAGAGAATATTATAAATTACTTAATAAGTTTACAGCTATTAGAGTCTTAGTATATATTTACTGTTAGCCTCTACTAAATTATAACAATTATAGATAGCTATTAACTAAGGATTTATTAAGATAATACTAGCTATAATATAGCCTATATTCCTACTCTCTTTCTCTCTTTATTCCTTTATTCTTATAATATTTTTATTATAAGTACCTACTTAAGCTCTTTTTTACCTTTAATTTTTTAAAAGCTATTTAATCTCTACTGCTAAAATTAAAGATAAATACTAAGAACCTATTTCTAAGACTAGCTTTAGAGTTATATATAAGGGATAAATATATTACTTTAGGACGTTAAGGAACCTACTAATATACTATATTATAGTGTAAGTCTATAAGCTAGTTAGTAATTTCTTTTATATAGAAGAGTAAGATTAAGTAGATTTACCTCTTAAGAAGCTCTATAAGCACTAGCTGCCTCTCTTTTAGCAACGTTTTAAGTAGCCTCCTTTTAGCTTACTACTTTATTAGAATTATAATTTAGATAACTTTAGGCTTATAGAGTTAATATAGCCTAGCTAGAGTCTAGCAATTTAGTTTAATTATCTTAATAATATTTATAGCTTTTTAATAAAGTTCTTTAAGCAAAAGACTTATTGCAAATAGTTAGATTAATTCTAGCTTACTGCTATAGTAAGGATTATTACTTATAGAATTAAGTGTACAGCAGTTATCTTTAAGGAGTCTTTTATAATTAATATAGAAAAGACAAACTAAAGCGAGATTATAAGACTTATAGGTTAAAAGGTGTATAGAATTAAAGATAGGTTTTAACTTATTTCCTGCTGTTATAATATAAGCTATAACCCTTCTGCCTTACACAACAAAATAAGTAGGTAAAGACTTATTGCTAGCTTTCTCTTCTTTAACAACTACTAGACTTATTTTATCTTTAATTGCTTAAAGGGATACTATTATTACTTTAATATAGAACCTAAAGGCAGAATTAAAAGGTTTAAAGCTGCAGTCTATAGTTAGGCACAAACTTTACAGCTCCTTTTATTGAAAATAATAGGGATTACAGGACTAGATATCTAAGAGGGTAGTGGTCTCTTAGATTTAGCACCTGTAATTGCTCCTAGCAATTATTACGTAGTGGAAGCAGCAGCGGCCTAAATCAAGCTGTAGTGTATAGTACTAGATCACGTAGAGGCAATAGATAACTGTAATAGTAGTATCTTTATATTAAGAGCGCTGTAACGAACAAGTTAGTAAGGGTAGGATCTTGAATCTTTCTAGTCCCTTATAGACTCTTCAACTATATTAGCGGGCTGTAGTCGCTAGAAGGAGCTTGTAGGCTACTTTATAATTTCCGCAAAAAGATTTACTATATAAAAACAAAAAAATTAACTTACAGCTATACAAACAAGACGCCTATGTGCACAATTTAACAAATTCCACTAATAACAAGCAACCCTTATAAGCAACTCTATCTAACAATTATACTATTAGATAGCCCTAATTCTTAGCTTTCGAATAGTATACTTCTTGAATTTCTACCATTGCTAGTTGTAGAGAAAATCGCAGTTAAAGTTAACTATAGGTTAGGCAACTTTACCTTAGTTAAATCTAGATGTTTGCATCTAGTAACAACAATATCTCTACTAAAAATCAACGTAACAAGACCTAATAAGGGTCACGTGATAGAGCAACTAGTAGGCATAAAAATAGGCTATACAGGGTAGCTTATTTTTAACACTCCCTCTAGAAATGTAAGAAGTAACTAGTTCTATAAGCAACTTAGCTCCTTTAAAGGATATCTAAGTTAGAATTAACTAACGAAATACAGTACTAATAACAGGACTAAATAACATAACTAATTCCAGCAATTCCAGGGTAGTTATAGTTGAATATAACTAGTTGTTGTTGATTGTTTTTGTTGTTTTCGATTTTTAACTGTTTTTTCGTTGCTTTTCGATTTTTCGAGTGTTTTTTTTTTGTTGCTTTTATAAGCTAGCTAGAAAGCTCTAGTAACTTAATGAATTGTTGATGCTTTTGAATAGCAAGAGGCTTAGTTAAGCCATCTGCTGGCATCTGATTCGTATCAATATAACTAACCTTAGCTATACCTTTACGAATCTTTTCCCTAATGTAGTTAAACTTCAAAAGGGTGTGCTTAGTTCTACTATGCAACGTTAGGTTGTAAGCAGTAACTATAGCGCCTTGATTATTACACCTAATAGGAATAGGAGGGGTTAAAGGCAGCTTTATCTCCTTAAAAAGGCCGTAGAGCCACTCTAATTCCCTAATAGCTTTAGATAATGCATTAGATTCTGCTTCTAATGTAGAAAGAGCAATAGTACTAGCTTTCTTTGATTTCTAGCTAATAGGTCCACTAGCTAGCTTATATAGATAAGTATAGGTTAATTTAGAAGAGACTTTATCACCAGCAAAATCGCTATTGCAATAACTAAGGAGGGTCTTAAGTACTTCTTTACAACTAATAGAACTATTAGAAGCTTTAGAAGAAGACCCTATAGGGTGTAGACTAGAACGCTTATAAATAATAGTAAAGCTTCTAGTACCACTTAAGTACCTTAGGAGGTGCTTAGAGGCGTTTAGGTGCTCTATATAGAGCTTAGCTAGGAAGGTTGATAGCCACTAAACGGAAAAGGCAATATTAGCCCTAGTTAGCAACATAAGATACATAATAGTACCTATAATGCTCTAATAAAGCTTATAATCGGATTTTAAGAGAGGTTTTGTAACTAGTTGCTTTAGAATTCCCAGCTGTATAGGGATAGAAGCTAGCTTAGCATCTAGCATTTTGAATCTTTCTAGGGCTTTAAGGATGTATTAAGATTAATGGATTTTAATAGACCTTTTAGACCTATTACGGGTGATTTAAACGCCTAGAAAGAATTCTGCTGGTCCTCTATCTTCTATTGGATAAGCTTTATATAATAACTTCTTTAGCTTGTTAATATAGCTTAGATTTAGACCAATTAGAAGACAGTTATCTACGTAAGTAGCAATATACGTAGATGTAGCTGGGTTATAAAAGACTGCTAGGTCTAATATAAGAGGTTTAAATCCATGCTTTTAAAGTAATTCTGTTAGAATTTGCTGCCATTCTCTAGGACTTTGCTTTAGACTATAGAGGGATTTTTCTAGCTTAATTACTTGCTCTTTAGAGGGCTTGTAATTACAGCTTTTTAGTAGCTTAGCTACTGATAGCGTTGCTTCTGTAAATTCAACGAATCTATCTGGGATTTCCATATAAATAGCTTCCTTTAGCTTGCTATTTAAAAACGCTCCTATAAAGTCAATTTACTTAACTTCCTAGTTATTAAAAGCTGTAAGGGCTAATAATATACGCTAGCTAGGAGGAATACTAGTTGCAGCAAAGGTCTCTAGATAGTCTTAACCTTCTATTTACATAAATCCCTTAGCAATAAAGCAGGCCTTATATTTAATAGAATTATTTTCTTTATCCTTTTTAAGCCTATAAACAAGCCTATTCTTTAGAACTCTTTAGCCCTTAGGTACTTAGTCTTTCCCTATAAATTTAAAGGTTCTAGCAGCTAATAGCTGCTTAAATTCGCTATAGGTAGCTTCTATCTAATGCTGCTTAGCAGAGCTTTTTAGGGCTTGCTTCTATGTGTTAGGAAGTTCATCCTTATTACTATTAGAAGTAATAGCTGCTTTAGTCCTTGCCTTAAAGCATAGATCCTTAATTAAGGAAAATATGTCTCTATCTAAATCTATAGCATTAGCATTAGCTTCAGCTTCTATAGTAGCTTCTATAGGTATTTCTATAGGTATAGGGGCTTTAGGGGCCTCTATAGCTTCTATAGGGTTGCTAGGTAGAAGAGCTTGATCTACAGGTTCTAGTGGATAATTTGGCACATCTAGATAACTAGGATAAGGATACTTAGGAGTATAATTATCCACTAATTGCTAGTTATCGATTTCTCCCTCTAAAGGATTATCTACTATAGAACTAATAGGAACCTTAGGGATGCCCTATGAAATAGAACCTATTCCTTCTATAATTTTAACGAAGCTAGTCTTTATAACAGCTTGTTTAGAGGGGATATATATTAGATATATATTAGAACCTAGTGTAGCTAAAAGTCTACTAGGAATAGTTCTTTTAGCTAGCTTCTGCAACCTAGATTGTTGTTCTAAAGGAATTAGAACTTTACAATAGGAGCCTATAGCCCTTATTTTAGTAAAATTAGGCTTATAGGTCCTAGAAGGCTCTAAATTAGCTAGATATAGCTGTTTAGGACTTAGTGGTTTAGTACTATTTACAGTAGTATTAACTAAATCCACTATAGCAGGAAGGATGTAAGACTATAGATATAGAGGTAATTGTAACTACTGTAGAGTAGTACGCAAACAGTCTAGAAGTACCCTTATAGCTCTCTCTATTAGCCTATTCTGTTCGTGAATATAGGGGCAAGAGGTGCTAAAGCAAATACCCTTAGAAGATAGCTAAGCTTGCAACCTAGTATCGATTTCTATACTACTATTAAAATAAAGGTGTTTAGGGTAGCAGTTATACTGGTTTTTTAATTCCTTAAAGAAGCCTTTAATACAGCTATAAAGAGTAGAACCCTCTTTATTAGCTAGATTAAAAGACTACTTATACTGTAATTTTCTATTAATTAGAAAAAGAACTAGAGGCCTCTTATTGTGCAGTATAGGCTCTATTTTAACGGTATCTCCCTCTATAATATCTAAACATCTAGGGGGGTTAGGAATAGCATGCTTGCTAGGTCTTCTAATAGCTTTAGCTTAGTTGCAAGCTAGGCAGTTAAAATCCTTTTCCTTGATTTTTGTAAAATTAGGAATACCTTTAGTAATAGAAGCAGTCTTCTTTAGTAAAGGGAGTTCTATATACCTTAATCTAACGTGCTAAGTAGCAGCTAATTCTAGGAGCTTCTTATAGGAAGAAGAAGCAGTAGGATTTATACTACTAGAATTATCATTAAAGCTAGCTTCCTGTTGCTCCCTATCTTGCTAGATCTCTTAAGAACCACGGGCCTCGTTTAAGGGATCTAGACGGCTATTTCCTCCAATATCCAGCAACTTAGGATTTAGACCTTCTAAATCCCCGTTATTAGAAGGAATCTAACTAGGAGCCCGTTTAGGAACTAGGGCTAATAGCTCTATAGCATCGTTATTGGTATTATCTTCTTTAAAATCAGATAATTCCTCGATTCAGCTATATTCCTCTAGATTAAAACTAGGCTGTTAAGGGATTTGAACCTCTATAGTGTTACGGTGGGATCCGACACGGGTTTGTCGGAAGTAACGATAGGTTGTTGGATTCAACTGGTTATGCAAAGATTCGTGAGAGGAGTCGTAAGAGTTGCTGTAGGGAGCATCTAGTAATAGTATTCTAGTAAATAATAGTTGATTGTTCAATCTAACTACTTAAGTGTTGCTTCTAACTACTTATATATAATTGCAGTTATATGCACTAGTAACTTATAGGTCTATATAATTATCCTGTAATAAGTGCTGCCCCTACAAAAAAGATTAGCTGTTCTAGCTGTTCTAAAAATTAAGTGTTAATTATTAGAAAGCGTATTAGATTAAACTAAATAACTTATTAATCTAGCTATTATAAAAGGCGCAGAAAGGTAGTTATTGTTTTATTATGTAAGCATGCGTTGTTGTTGTTGTAGTGTAATCTACAGTATAGGTTGCTATATTTATATATTTTCCTATACACTTATAATGCCTAAATTACACTTGTAATCTAGTAACTATTAAATCTATATATTAAATTAATAGATTTCCTTAGACCTAATAGAGCGTTAAAGCTTATTCTATATTCTATATATAAGTAAAGTTATACAAAATTATTCTAGATAATATTAAATTCTATAAATTAATCTTATGTAATAAAGCTAATTTATTAAATCTATATAGTACATTCTTTATATAAGATTATTCTATATAGTGTTAAAAGCATTAAAAATTAATCTATATTAAAGCAAATTTTCTGTTAGATCTCTCTAGTGTATTTCTTTATATATATACAGCTTATTCTAATCCTTAAGCATTAGTAATAGTAGCAAATTGTTAGTTAGTTGTAGTAGGCTGTTAGTTCTCTCTAGAAAGTAAAGCTAAAGGATATTCCTAGCGGCTTTAGAGAGGGTTTTACTTAAGAGGCATTAGTCTTACGCTTAATAGGCGTTTCTACTAGTTTACCTATAGCTAGCCTCTTAGTTAGTGTTTTTACCTTAGTTAGCATTAGCTTTACTGTAGAAGGTATTTTTTATAGAATTAATAAAGAGGAATGCATTAAAGATAGGTTAATTAGCATAAACTAAGTACTTCTTCTACATTAAATAGTGCTAAATCCGTTACTAGAGAGGCCTTATGCAGCAATAGGCTAGTTAGCTAAACGTTCTAAGAAGTCTATATAAATGCAGTTAATTTTATGTTATAAGCGTCTACTTTCTGCCTATAGTATATTAATATTGCTAGCAACCTTTAGTAAGGTTTTATTTTTATTAATAATATTATTAATACCTTTATTAAATTAACTTATGCTATTTAGTTAGTTATATATACTGTAGATAGCAGTCTATAATTCGTTAAACTACTTATTAAATAGATCTCCTTTAGCCTTTATTTTAACCTAGTTAATCTTTTTATTTAACTTATTAATTTTAGTAATATAGAGGTTAAGTTACTTCTATATAGCGTTGCTACCTATAGGAGTATCCTTAAGGTAGACTTTAATTATTTCTTTAGCGTTAAATTTACACTTCTTCTAAAGGAGACTATTACACTAGCTCTAGAATTGCACCTTAGCTAATAGAATAAAGAGTAAGTCTATACAGCTAATACTAGCTAAGGCACCTATAATAGTGCTATTAATCCTGCTAAATTTATTAGAGAAGTAAATAGTAAGCAATACTACCTATAACAGTAAACTAATAGATAAATCTATAGTAACAGTTTCCTTACCTCTTTTTACTATATTGCTACTGTAGTATACAGTAGCAGCTGCTTTTGCCTATATCTTACCTCTTCTAGCTACTCTAGCGTTACCTATAGATGCCTTAGTATCCTTACCTTTATATTGCTAGTTCTAGCGCTTTACTTTATAGTTATTGTAAATCCTAAAGATATATATTACTGTATTCTGCTAAAGTAAGTAATATACGTTATCTTTAAAGACCTTAATGCTAGTTTTATCTATTGTACTGCCTTTAAGAGTAAATTTATAGGTATAAGTGTAAATAGTATTTTCTATATTCTATACCTTTTCTTTAGCTCTATTAGTGTAGTAATACTAACTATAGTCTTCTGTAATAGGCTCTACATTAGTAATATTAATATTATCTTTAATTTCTATAGAAATAGTGCTAAAGATAAACTTATTAACTTTTAGGGTGCCCTTAGTACTTCTAGGCCTACTAAAAGTGCTATATAGGCAGTAGAAATTAAGCAATATAAGATAAGTTTTAATATTATTTAGCTCTATAGCTACTGTATTACCTTTATAGTTATATTCTTACTCCTTAAACTTAAAACCTTTACTTTTAGCGTTAAAACTATTATTGTAATTAATGTATATATTAGAAGTAATATATTCTTCTTTAGGTTTAAATAGTAGTAGCATTATAGCTTAAGTGTAGTTACTATTATTATTTCCTTCTTAGAATAAGCTATCTAGGTTTACTAGAATTAATAATTCTAAACTACTAAAAGAAAAGAATAATAGTAGTAGATTTTCTGTAGAGAGAACAAAAGGGGCTAGAAGTAGCTCTATAGAGGCTAGTTAGTTCTATAGACTATAGGAATTTACTCTATAGGCAGTCTATTGCCCTTAGCGTAGTATTTTAGTGTTTAATTATTAGAAGTAGCTAAATAATAGCCTAAAGGAATAGAAAAAGCAGCAGCTATAATAGCATTAATAAATTTATAAAGACTTTATAATATATAAAAGTGTAAAGAAAAGGTTATATAGTAAAAAGCGTAAAAATTCGCAAAAGTAAAGGTAAATTTATAGGAAAAGTAGGTTAAAACAATAGTATATAGATTTATAGGTGTTTTCTTTTTAGCCTTCTATAATTCTATAATATAGGTTAATTTTAATAGTTCTAATAATAATAAATAAGGAAATAAGGAAAGAGATACTAAGAGATTTAAATAATCTATTATATAATAAAGGAAATTAAGACTTATAAGGAAAAGAGTTAGTAGTAGGCTTTTGCTAGCTAATTTAGGGTTTTTTAGTAAGCTATATTACTCTTCTAATAACGCTAATACTCTTCTTCCTAATTTATAGGGTGCTTCTGTAAATATTTATTTATAATTTTAAAAGTATTAACTTTAAGCTTATCTTTAGAAATCTATTAGTTATCTTTAGTAAAGAACTCTTTCTATTGTATAAGGAATTCTAAATATAGCTTACTTAACCTACTGCAGAAACGTTAGATTTAATAGGTGTAAATTTGCTTAATTTCCTAATAGTTCTCTATACTAAACCCTTCTATTGCAATTAGCAGTAGTAGTTACTCTTTTTAGTTAAAAGGGTTTTTACCTTATCTTAGCTTCTAAAGGTAAGCTACTAATACTACTAGATATATATATAAATCTAGTAGGAAATCTAGGCAAAATAACAATAGGCTTACTTTTATAAAAACCTTATATAGCTCTACCTATTAAGAAGACTATTTCTTTTTTAGCTTTTCTAGAAGTATATATCCTTAGTGTAATTATAGGTAGACTATATCCCTTACTTTAATGTTAATAGGCTTATACTAGGCGTTATATTTAATCTTACTTAAGGTATTTACTATACTAATAGCTATTTCTGCCTCTTACTAGTATAGCTTCTAAAGTACAGCTATATTGCTTATATTTATTCTATTGCTAAGAACGTTATCTAATTAGATTAGATTAACAACAGTAGCTAGTTAAAAACTATATATAAGTTCGTTAGAGGAAATCTCTATACTAGCTACTACTGTATTATTAAGTTAGTGCTGTAGTGCTAGAAGTATTGCAGTTTATAGTGTATTTAGATTTATAACTATATAGTATTAAACAGTAATAATAACTATTTAATTCTTCTATTTAGCTGTTTTATTTATCTATAAGTAGTAAGCTGTAGCTATAAGCAATTTACTTCTAATTTAGGTAAATATACTTCTCTAGATATTAGAAATAAACTTTAGATCTTAGTTACTTATAATCTACTTAAGAAGGCTTTAGTCTAATAAATATAGTATTTATAAGAGTAGTTCTGCCTAAATTTCTGCTGTATATATTATATACTTAAGTATAAGGATTGTTTACTTACTAAATAGGCAATTTACTAGATATAGTAAGTTATAGGAGCTATATCTATCTTTTTGCTATAGGGTGTTTATTAAGCTAACTTTAGGTACATTAGTAATAAAATTAAGTGAAATTATATAGAAAGGAGTTAGAACTAACTTTAACAACCTTAATTCCTTTAGCAGCTTACTGCAGTTAATTGCATTTTCTTTATAGGCACAGCAGTAAGCAATATAGGCTTAAATCTACTTATATATCTGCAGAAAGTAAACTGCCTACAATTCTACTGCTATTCTATAAGCACTAAAATAGTTTTAATTATTATAGACTATTTTAAGGATAGATTCTATAACCTTTATAGGTATATATAGTTAGAATAGGCCTTTTCTATTATAATAGTATAAAAGTCTATTGTTTTATAGAGTTTATCTATACAGTAGAATCCTTAGTCTTCTTTATTAATTTTATTAATTCTACTTTTCGCAAAAGTCCTTAATACCTTCTATAATTCTACTAAGCTTTAGATTAAAACTATAGCCTTAGATAATTTTCTCTTTTAAACCTTTATTTAATACTGCTGTAGCACTATATTCTTTAGCAAAAAACGCGCTTATATTAAGCTTATTAAATTCGCTATTATAAGCTTCCTTTTAGTATAAAACTATAACTAGCAACCTAGAGAGTGTATTTAGCACTATATTTAGTACTTCTAGTATATAGAAGACTTTTAGGTTAAATTGCAATAAATAATTAGCTACTTTAGCTAATTTTAGGTTAGCTTTATCTAGATCTATTATAGTAAGTAAGGTGTATTTAATAATCCCTTTTACTAGTAAGTAGTTTATAATAATATTAATAGTGTAGCAGTTAGATTAAACTATTTTCTATAGCTTTTAAACACTTTATATAATTACAGCTACCTCTGCCTTAGTTAATCTATAGCGTTTCTTTAGGTTAAAAGTATATCTTAAGAGGAAAAGAATTAGTTAAAGCTAATTGTTTTTAATATCTTTACTAGGTATACTGTAACTATTCTATTTACCTATAAGCTAGAAGATAAAGAGCCTAAATCCTTCCTTATAAGCGTTAACTTTAAAGAATAAATGCTTACTAGGGTTATAGTGCTATAGAATAGTGTTTTTATTAAGGTATACCTTTACCTTTTAGAATACCTTCTTTTCCTTAGGTTTTAGTAAAAATATTACTTCTTAGGCTTTCTTTTAGTATATTAGTTTTAGTAAACTATTAGCTAAGCCTTTCTTATAAAGCTCTTATAGTAAGGTAGTCTTTTGTTTCTATAGTAAGTAAATTTATATATTAAACTATAGAATACTTTTCTATAAAAAGCTAGCTATACTAATAAAGGTCTTTAAATTTATAAGATCTACTAAAAACTTAAGTTTTTAAAAAGCTTTTAGCCTATTATTTATATTAGTAATTCTATTACTATTAACAATAAAACTTAACAGCTAAATAGCTAGGTAGCCTATAAATAACTTCTTTATAGCTATTATTAACTTATTTTTCTCTAGAATTAATAAGACTATATTAAGGTATATAAGGTAGTCTTTAGTAAAGTTAGAGAATATAATAATGTTATTAATGTAGATTTATATAAAATACTAATACTTTTAAAATAATTAGTCTATATACTATTAAGCAAAAGCTAGTATATTCTTAAAGCCTATAAGCGCTATATTTAATGCTTTTAATCCTTATTTTAATATTACTACTATATAAGATTAATGCTCTTATCTTATAGAAAGCTAGTAGAAAAACCCTAATATATTAAAGAGCAAAAATATCTTCTTACTATATATATTTACTATAATATTTAATTAATCTAGTAAGGGGTATACATTTAGTATTACTACACTATTAAGCAGCCTTATATTAACTATAACTTATTCTTTTCTTTCTATTAGAGTTTTAATCTACACTATAAAGGCTAAGCAGGCTATAGCTACTAGGTTGTTTAAATATAATATCTTTCTACTTAAATATAGCTTATTATAAACCTTATCTAGTTTAGCTTTATCTTTAGCTTCTAGTAGGTAGATTTAGATAGGTTTTAGCTACTTCTGCTATTTATTTACTAGATTTACTCTTATATATTAGTCTTTAGGTATAGAAATAATACCTTTATTACAATAAATGTTGTATTTATCTATTAAGTTAATAAGTTTAGCTGTAACGTTTAGGTTTAAGTTTTCTACCTTAACCTTATATTTATTGCAGATATATAGTACATCCTTAGAATAAGAGATTCTATATATAGAGATACTATTATTAACTTTTTTAGAGTTAAATCTACTACTGTTACCTTCTTTCTATATTTTATAATCTTCTATAGGCAATAAACTATTATTAGGTGTAATATCCTTAGAAAAATATATATATAAATTAAATAGGTTTATAATTATATAGTTAGCCTTAAGCCCTTTATTATACTAAAGATAAGCAACCTTTTAATTTTTCTAGATTATAATAAATTTATCTAAATAGTTATAGGCTACTATTTATTCCTAGTTAGTTATACTAAGTAATATATCTAGAATAAGGTTAGATTTTAAGTATATATAGTAAGCAGTAGCCTTTTTATTAGCTAGTACCTCCTTCTATTTAACTAGAATATACTTCTACAATTTTAGCGGAATTATTATAGCTTATACTGCTGTTACATTCTAATATAAAATCTTTAAAATTAGCTAAAAGATACCTATTTCTATAACTATATTATAAATAGACCTAATAGTAGCCCTAGGGCAGATAAAATTAATTTTAACACTATAATTATAGAGAAAGGTTAAACCTAGAAGGAGCTTTAGCCTTAAGTTACTTATTACATTAGCTATAACTGTAAAATAGCTAGTTATAAGTACACTATATATAGATCTAAGGATATAGAAGTTAAATATAGCTATCTTAGAGATATAGAAGGATAATTGCACTCTAGTAACTAGTTTTAGCTCTATTTTTGCCTATTTTATATTCTAACTAAACTAAGTTAACTATACTTTATTAACTAACACTAAAGAGATTCTAGTATCTAGGTAGATCTAATGTAATAGTCCTTTATTATAGAATTAAATAGAAATCTTTAGAAAGGAATTTAACTTTAGAATACTAGATTTAATAAGCTATAGCCTTATAACTACTTTAACTACTTACTTTATCTAGATTCTTTATAAATCCTTTTAGTTTACCTTTATCTAAACTTTCTTCTTTTACTTTTCTTTACTTTTAGTAAAATAGATTTTAATAAAGTTAAATTCTAGGCTAGTTAGTAGTTCTTTAGTATTAACTGTTTCTTCTTCTTCTATTAGCTAGTATTTATAGCTTTTAAGGTACTTTTTATAGTCTTTTTAGTTAGATTTATCTTTAAACGTTATTATATAGGTATATTCCTTATTATTCTATAGTAAGCTCTATTATTAAAAACGTTAAAGCTACTAAGAATACTGTAGCTTTAGCTAATAATTCTAGCTAGCCCCTAAATCCTAGTTCTACTAAGGTTAAAGTTACTGCTCTCTTAGCAGCTAATTCCTTTAGTTTTATAGTAAGTATTAAGTATAATTATTCTAGTAATTTTTATAGAATAGAGGTTAGAACTAAAATTAACTATTACTTCTATTCTAGTTAGCTTAGTTACCTTAAGCTGCTTTATTGTTTTTAAAGTCCTTACTATTAAATTTACTCTAAGTATAGTAGGTATTAGTACTTTCTTTATAGTCTTTTAACTTTTATTATTTTTCTAGATCCTTAAGGTATTCTTATAGATCCTTAACCTTATTATTTACTATAGTAATATATATAGATCTTAGGTCTTTTACTGTTAAAATTAGGTATAGCTATTGTAATTCTAGGTATAGCTTATAATAGAGTCTTAAAAGAAGCTAAAGATTAGTGGTTTTACTATTTATATAGGTATATTAAAATACTCTAGAGGTAAATTCCCTAAATAATTTTTCTTTAATTATATTCTACTCTATAAACTTAGCTAAATCTAGCTATATTATTGCATTCTAGATCTATATACTAAATTCTTTATAGATAGCAGTATAAATAGAGTTTAAACTGCTAAAAATAGCTGTTTTTTTATAGTAATCTAGATACTGCTTATACTATATTAATATATTCCCTTTAAAGAGAGTTTAGAGCTTAATATAAATAGCTTCTTAGGCGTTAATTGCACTATAGCTACAGTAGTCTTTAATAGCTTAGATCTATAGCTCTATATTGTAGAAAACAGTGTACTTTCCTTTATATAAAATTAGCTTATAGATATTTCTATTGTTAAAGGGTTTAAAGTAACTAATATTAGTAATTTTCTATATAGAATCTATTTATTCTTTAGGGGTTTAGAACTATATATTGCCTTAGTTATTCTGTTTTTAACGTAAATCTAGCCTTTTATCCGCTAGATTTAGCTAGAGATTATTGTTTCTAATATAGTATAGTACTTATTAATTTATATACTAATATTTAAAGTTACTAAATACTTAATTCTAGTCTTTTTTAGCATTTTAGCTCTTCTTAGCCTTACTATTGTAGTATTACTTTAATAGATTCTTTAGAAATTATAGTAGCTTCTATTCTTTTAGAAAAGTACTAAGGTGTCTAAAGTATCTTTATATTATATAGTTTCCTTTACTTAAGGGCTACTTTTAATCTTACTTCTAGTTCTAGTTATCTTTTAGAGGTAAGTAAGAATTAAAAGCCCTTTACCTATAATCCTTAGGCTAGAAGCCTTATTAGGTATAGTATTATCTATTGTATTTATTCTAAGGCTTAGGTGTAGTCTCTATCTTCTAGGCTAAGTATTGTTACTCTACCTAAAGAGCAGCAATTTTATTATTTAATTCTCTCTATAATTTACTAATTTTATTAATTAATTCTCCTTTAATTCTACTAATTTACTTACTAATTTCTGCAGAAAAACCTATAAGCTATTCTAGTAAAGGGTTCCCTTTTCTAAGTAGATCTACTGCTTCCTCTACTTTATACTTTAGCTTAAGGGTATAAAACCTTTAGTAAGCCTATAAAAGCAGTAAGATTTTAGCTAGTTCTTTAATTAGTAAGTTCTTTCTAGTAGTTTAAGGTGTATCTAATAGATCTAGGTTCTTAGTAAGTAGTATAAATCTAAATCCCTATACTTACTTTCCTTTAATATTCTAGGTAGAATTAGCACTAGCTTTATAGATAGTATCTCTTAAGCTGTTAGATCTAGATAATCTAGCCTTAGCTTTTTTTTCTAGTATTACTATTAGTAAATCTATAAGGAGTTTAGCAAACTTAGCCTTATTAATAATTCCGTTAACCTACCTTTATACCTACTATACTATAGAAGTATTAATAGTATTCTAGTAAGAAGGTAGTTCTACTAGCTTAGGTTAGTTATATAATTTAAGCTGTCTATTAATGAATTTATAGCGAGTAAGATAAAGTAGTAGACTTCTTTTCTTTTAAGGCATAAGATCTCTTTTTTAAATCTAGAAATCTAGATTTTAGCAGTAAAATTTATAGAATTAGTATATAGTTTTAAGTTCTCTATTAGTAAAAGGAATATAATTCCTTCTACTAAGCTCCTTCTAAAGTTGCTCTATCTTAGATATTGCGATTTTAGCTTTTTAAGCTTAAGGAGAGTTAGCAATAATTAGAAGCAATTACTACTACTTATTACAGTAGGATCTAATATAGGTTTATTAGAAGTAATAATAGGTTGTTAAATTTAATAGGTTATGTAAAGATTTATAAGAGGAGTTGTAAGAGTTGCTGTAGGGAGCATCTAGTAATAGTATTCTAGTAAATAATAGTTAATTGTTTAATCTAACTACCTAAGTGTTGCTTCTGACTACTTATACATAATTGCGGTCACGTGCACTAGTGACCTGCGGGTCTGTATGATTATCCCGTAACATATAGGATAACTAGCATTATAACCGCCATTATAACTATTGCTAGCTAGAAATCCCATATAAGAGAGATTTGCGTGGTTTTTACACACTCTAGGGGTCTCTTGCCCCTTAAGCTGTAAGAAGAAACCATGCTTTTTGGGATTTAGAAGCCTACAGCAGCTTCTATTAGCTAGAAATAGCTGATTTCTAAGGAGAGTGCCCCCTGTTAAATAGTGCTTTAGGCCACTAATTAGGTTGGTATCTAAACCTAGGCAATATAGAGCATCCTTTAGAGCTAAAGGCCTATATTTAGCTAGATTTATACTAACTAGTACCTAGAATACAGCAGTTCCCTATCCTTTAGGATAAATAGGACCTCCTCTAGTAGCAATAGGCGCGGTTTTACCCTTTTTTATAGGCTTAAAAGTCCTAAAAAATGCTTTATTGTTCACTATATAACAGGTAGAACCTATATCGTATAGTAGGGAGTTTTTAATTATTCCGTTAGAGTAATTAAAAGAAGGAGTATTATTACTAGTAGTACTAGTATCACTAGTAGTAGATTCTGTATCTAAATCGTAAGAATTATCACTACTAGAACTGCTAGAATCATTAGATTCTATAGTATCCTAGTTGCTAGTGGATAGGTTATAACAACCTATAGCAAAAGCAGCTTCTCTATCCTTATTCCTAGAATTTTTGTTACTTCTTCTTCGGCCCTTCTACTTCTTCTTATTCTTAAAGGCTTTATCTTAATCTTTTTCTTTAGAGGCATTAGAATTGTTAGAATTAGAATCGGAATTCTTCTTCTAATTAGGAGGATTCTTTCCTTAGTTAGCTTTATTATTATTAGAACCATTAGAATTAGAAGCTTTATAACTAAGAGCCTTAGATATAGAGGAGCTTTTATCTCTTTATTCTTCTAATAAGTCAGCTATAAGGAACTATAAATTCAGCATTTTTACAGATAGACCTTGTGCTCTAGCAGCTCTAATAGAATATTGCTGCCTTTTAGCCTAGCTAGGGAAGGTCTTCTTTAAAGCATTAATATAATAATTTACCTAGTTAATAGGATTAATAGCTACACTATAGAGCTGTAGTCTAGCTAGTAAATTATTAAATTCAGCATTAAAGGCCTCTAAAGATCCCTTATAGTTTAAAAACAATAAGTTGTAATAACTAGCATATAGCGTACTACGTTGTATTTTAGCACTTTGCGAATACTGCTTAACTAGAACGTTATAGGCATCTACAGGGGACTTATGCCAGCTTATAGCAGCTTAAGGTCTAGATTGGCAACTATCTCTTATAATTATAAGGATAATAGCTTGTTCTAAATCTACTAAAGTACTAGCTATACTAGAATTATTAATAAATTAAGGGAATCCTAGTGCTCTAAATTAAATAGTTAAAGCTTACTTCTACTGTTTAAAATTTTTAGGGCCTTTTAGCTTAGCAGCCTCTAGAATAGAGTAGACCTTCTTATTTAACTCTTTTATAGTGCGTTCATTAAAAGTAGGCAGAAAAGTAGCACTATTAGAGGAACTAGAAGGTTTAGGGACTTTAAAAGAGACTTTAGAAGTCTTAGAAGTAACAGGATCTACTACCTTAGAGAGAGATCCTATAGAGAGATTACCTATAGATGTAATTATAGTATCTAATTTACTTAGTAAATCAGCTATATTACCTTTATTTTGGCTTTGTTTTGCTTTACTATACCTAATAAATCTATTTAGGGTCTCTTGTTGCTTATCTATTTAAGCTTTTAGATCAGCTTGCACATTATAGACTTGCACTACTCTTTTAGAAGCTAATCTAGCTTCCTTTAGAGCCTTCTTAGCTGTATAATCTTCTTTATTAGAAGAGGAATCTACTAGCTAAGGGGGGGACCTTACTGGACTAGGAAAGCTAGTAGCAGCTGTAGCTAGTGTACTAGAACCACTACCCCTTTTAGGGCTTATGCTCTTTCCTTTGCCTGTTCCTTTTAGTGCTATTTTAAGGGTTTTAATAGCTAATTTAACGCTCTTTATAGCTAATTATAGCCTACATTACAGTGGAAATAGTAGTAAATAACAGTAATAATTCTTACTAAATATAGGCTAGAAGTGCCCTATATTTTCAGAAATTATACTGAGATTTTTCTCTAATTTCTTTTGTAACAGGTATAACAGGCTCTAAGGCTACGTTGTATCGCGATCTATATGCACATACAATTTGTATAGCAGACTAGATTAACAAGCGGTTGCAAGGGGCATAAAACACAGTTCTAGCTATTTTTAGCCAAAAAATTTAGGAGATTCTTCTCCAATTAGGTTCTAATAAATCAGTAGAGACCTAAGCACAGCCAATTTAGGGATATCTAGCTAATTCCCACTTCAAAATCCCAACTAGTGGGATTACTATACAAATTAATTCTGCGACCGAAAACACAGGAATATCTAACGGCAACAAGAGCTGTTAAGCGTGCACTATAAATTGTAGTATAGCTACTAACAGAGGTACATAGGGTGCACAATATAACAACAACAACAAGTGATGCAGTGCAGCGCTAAGCTTATTTCTTAATGGAAATAATTAATTAAGCAGTGCCTAATAAAACGATTCATAGTGCAAATATAATATATGCAGATGTGTATATTTTAATGTTGCGCAACAATAGAACCTAGTTATTAAGGATAGCTTCAAAAGTGTATATGCATAGGGTGCATAGAACTAGTGCAGGAGGCACAGGGTAGGCAGAATAAAAACACCAGTATAGTGGCTAGCAATGTGTGTGCAGCAGGTATTAATAGCTTCCAGCAAGCTACTAATGATTTTAGCAGCGATAGCTGCTAGCGCAGGTCTTAATATAGCTTCTAGTGGGTAATACAGTACACAATAGTAGATTTCAGCGAGCTAACAGCTTGCAGATAGGTCTTCCGGGCTTATAACCTATTAAAAATAATAGGGATTACAGGACTAGATATCTAAGAGAGTAGTGGTCTCTTAGATTTAGCACCTATAATTGCTCCTAGCAATTATTACGTAGTGGAAGCAGCAGCGGCCTAAATCAAGCTGTAGTGTATAGTACTAGATTACGTAGAGGCAATAGATAACTGTAATAGTGGTATCTTTATATTAAGAGCGCTGTAACGAACAAGTTAGTAAGGGTAGGATCTTAAATCTTTCTAGTCCCTTATAGACCCTCTAACTATATTAGCGGGCTGTAGTCGCTAGAAGGGGCTTGTGGGCTACTTTATAATTTCCGCAAAAAGATTTACTATATAAAAACAAAAAAATCGACTTACGGCTATACAAACAAGACGCCTATATGCACAATTTAACAAATTCCACTAATAATAAGCAACCCTTATAAGCAACCCTATCTAACAATTATACCATTAGATAGCCCTATTTCTTAGCTTTTAAATAGTATACTTCTTGAATTTCTACTATTGCTAGTTGTAGAGAAAATCGCAGTTAAAGTTGACTATAGGTTAGGCAACTTTGCCTTAGTTAAATCTAGATGTTTGCATCTAGTAACAACGATATCTCTACCAAAAATCAACGTAACAAGACCTAATAAGGGTCACGTGATAGAGCAACTAGTAGGCATAAAAATAGGCTATACAGGGTAGCTTATTTTTAACACCTTTAGTATCTATACCTATTCTAGGCGATTTTAGTACTATATTACAAGCAGAAGAGCAACTAGGAATGCAGATATACCTGTTTATCCTTCTTAATACAAACGCTTTATTGTTTAGTTGGGCATCTTCTAATTAATCTTATTAGCAACAGCTTGTACAACATACCTTACACTTAATACAGCAACTATAGAATTACTTAAACATTAGGGAACGAATTTAAACTACACCTTTACAACTAGGTTATAACTAACAACTCTATTAATTAGTCTTACAACTACTGTAAAGGTACTAATAGAGTTATAATAGTTCTACGCGCAATAGCAGTAAATAAGCTTAGTTTTATAAATAGGTATATAGTTATTAAAAAAGCTAAGACTATAGGCTTTAACCTTAGCTACCTCTAGGAAGATACTATAAAGTGTTTTATCTTAAGATATTACTTATAGATAACTAGTAGTAGAATTCCTGTTCTAAAGAAGCTTAATGCCTAGAAATTTACCTTAAGCAATTATAATTAAGTAATTAAATAGTTAATAGAGGTTAATAGATAAATGCTTATATAACTTTAGGAGAATTAGTTTGTTGCTGCTGTTTAGTTTAATAGCAATTCTATTATTTATAATAGAACTATTAAAGCAGCAATAACAGTAAGGGAACAGCGTTTGTATCTTCTAACGTAAATAAGTAAGCCTAGCTAGGCTCTTATATATTATAAGCTGCTCCCTCTTGCACAAAAGAAGTCTTTAATTGTAACATTTAAGGTACTACTATAGCTTATAACTAATTTATAAAGCTCTTTATTATTATTACTGCTAAACAATTTAGAGGTTTTTACTAGAATTTCTAGTATACTATAAAATCTTATATAAAAAGATTAAATAGAATCTTACAGTAAGAACTAACTTCTGCAACAATTATAGAACTTAAAGTATTAGCTGCTGTCTTTACGTTTTATAGAGCTATTAGTGTAGAAGTAGAAATTTAGGCAAAAGAATAAAGAGATTATAAGGGCAGTAAAATAAGCACTTAGAGCTAGAGAATACTACACTATAAAGGATTAAATAGAAGCATTAGCTTAAAGATATATTACTAAACAACCTATAATAGCCTATAATCCTATTACTAATATAAACCTTAGTGTTATACTGCTAGCTCTCTTTTATTCTAGCGCTTAGCAAGAGATAATTAAGGCAAATAAAAGACACTATTTAATTACATCTAGAGTAACTAAATAAAGTGTAAATTGCTAAGAAAGAGTTACTTATTGTAAAGAAAAGCGCTTAGCTATAAGAACACTATTATTAGTAAGAGAGATACTACTATATACACTAAAGACGCTAAAGCTATTATAGAAGATAAAAGGATTAAGACTTTAGAATTAAGGGAATTAGCTAAAGAGTTAAGTTACTTATAAGTCTTACTTTATAAGCTTATTTATAACTAAGAAGGTATTATATTGCAGTAGAGTTACTCCCTTACGCTCTTATATTAGCTTTATAAGGGATACTATATATAGATTTTTCTCTATAAGAGTGTATATTGCCTAGATATCTAGATAGTTTAAGTAAGTAAGTGTGTAAGCAGCTTCTACTAACTCTTTTTAGGCTTTTACTCTTTTAATTAATTAATATCTTTTAGCCTACTTTAATTTACAACACTTAACGCTTAAGAGACATTACTTTACTGCTAGTAACACTTTCTCTAACTCTTTAGTACATTTAGCTCCTTTTACGTATATATATCTTTTAAGCTGCAATTAATATTTTATTTCTGCCTTTTCTATCTATTTAATCTTCTTGCCTGCTATTGTTTAATAGTATACACTGTTAAATATCTTGCTCTCTGCTGATCCTCTTCAATCTTAACGTGCGCTATATCGTCACCTGCTTTAGCGTAGGCTGCATGGTCATTTGGGGGTTTGGTTTTGAGTCAACAAACTAGAATATACTTCTACAATTTTAGCGGAATTATTATAGCTTATACTACTGTTACATTCTAACGTAAAATCTTTAAAATTAGCTAAAAGATGCCTATTTCTATAACTATATTATAAATAGACCTAATAGTAGCTTTAGGGCGAATAAAATTAATTTTAACACTATAATTATAGAGGAAGGTTAAACCTAAAAGAAGCTTTAGTTCTAAGTTACTTATTATATTAGCTATAACTGTAAAATAGCTAGTTATAGGTACACTATATATAGATCTAAGGATATAGAAGTTAAATATAGCTGTCTTAGAGATATAGAAAGATAACTGCACTCTAGTAACTAGTTTTAGCTCTATTTTTGCCTATTTTATATTCTAATTAAACTAAGTTAACTATACTTTATTAACTAGCACTAAAGAGGTTTTAGTATTTAGGTAGATCTAATATAATAGTCCCTTATTATAGAATTAAATAGAAATCTTTAGGAAGAAATTTAACTTTAAAATACTAGATTTAATAATCTATAGCCTTATAACTACTTTAACTACCTACTTTATCTAGATTCTCTATAAATCCTTTTAGTTTACCTCTATTTAAACCTTTTTCTTTTATTTTTCTTTACTTTTAGTAAAATAGATTTTAATAAAGTTAGATTTTAGGCTAGTTAGTAGCTCCTTAGTATTAACTATTTCTTCTTCTTCTACTAGCTAGTATTTACAGCTTTTAAGGTACTTTTTATAGTTTTTTTAGTTAAATTTATCTTTAAACATTATTATATAGGTATATTCCTTATTATTCTATAGTAAGCTTTATTATTAAAAACGTTAAAGCTACTAAGAATACTATAGCTTTAGCTAATAATTCTAGCTAGCCTCTAAATTCTAGTTCTACTAAGGCTAAAGTTCCTGCTCTCTTAGTAGCTAATTCCTTTAGTTTTATAGTAGGTATTAAGTATAATTATTTTAGTAATTTTTATAGAATAAAGGTTAGAACTAAAATTAACTATTGCTTTTATTCTAGTTAGCTTAGTTACTTTAGGCTACTTTATTATTTTTAAAGTTCTTACTATTAAATTTACTTTAAGTATTATAAGCATTAATATTTTCCTTATAGTTTTCTAATTTTTATTATTTTTCTAGATCCTTTAAGCATTCTTATAAATCCTTAACCTTATTATCTACTATAGTAATATATATAGATCTTAGGTCTTTTACTATTAAAATTAAGTATAGCTATTATAATTCTAGGTATAGCTTATAATAAAGTCTTAAAAGAAGCTAAAGATTAATAGTTTTACTATTTATATAGATATATTAAAATACTTTAGAGGTAAATTCCCTAAATAATTTTTCTTTAATTATATTTTACTCTATAAACTTAGCTAAATCTAGCTATATTATTATATTCTAGATCTATATACTAAATTCTTTATAAATAGCAGTGTAAATAGAGTTTAAGCTGCTAAAAATAGCTGTTTTTTTATAGTAATCTAGATACTACTTATACTATATTAATATATTCCTTTTAAAGAGAGTTTAGAGCTTAATATAAATAGCTTCTTAAGCGTTAATTATACTATAGCTACAGTAGTCTTTAATAGCTTAGATCTATAGCTCTATATTATAGAAAATAGTGTGCTTTCCTTTATATAAAATTAGCTTATAGATACTTCTATTGTTAAAAGGTTTAAAGTAACTAATATTAGTAATTTTCTATATAGAATTTATTTATTCCTTAGGGGTTTAGAACTATATATTGCTTTAGTTATTCTATTTCTAATGTAAACTTAGCCTTTTATCTACTAGATTTAGCTAGAGATTATTGTTTTTAATATAGTATAGTGCTTATTAATTTATATACTAATATTTAAAGTTACTGTTGGAATCGTTATAACTCTATCGTGCGATTCCGGCACCTGCGTGGGTGGATACAACCGCTGATTAGTCGCACCTGCACACTAGTCCCCACTTACATCGGGGTCGCCGATACCCCTTAATTCCCCCTTAACACAACACTATGCCTAAGGCATATAAGGCATCCAATAAGGTATATAACGTAGCCTCTTTTGCTAGTTAGATACAACTCCTAGATAACTAAATTTAAACCTCTTTAATGTAAATACTAGTGCACTAGTGAATTAGTTATAGAACTAACTTAAAGGAGTATAAATTAAACCCTTAGTCTATTGACACTAATCAGTGGTTGCTTAACTAGGAGTCTTTAGTACAACTAAGGAGATTAGCACAACTGACTACAGATTAGCTAGATTTAGCAAGAAGAGACGTAATACTGTTAGCCGGGACCCTTAGCGGCTAACGCAACCAGTAAAGCGTGCTAAAGGAAGGGATATTGTTAAAAATAAGCTACCCTGTATAGCCTATTTTTATGCCTACTAGTTGCTCTATCACGTGACCCTCATTAGGTCTTGTTACGTTGATTTTTGGTAGAGATATCGCTGTTACTAGATGCGAAACATCTAGAATCGACTAAGGCAAAGTTGCCTAACCTATAGTCAA
The DNA here is from genome assembly GCA_000729835.1 of Atkinsonella hypoxylon. Taxonomy (NCBI): domain Eukaryota; kingdom Fungi; phylum Ascomycota; class Sordariomycetes; order Hypocreales; family Clavicipitaceae; genus Atkinsonella; species Atkinsonella hypoxylon. Next base: position 33,365 of record JFHB01000213.1, read on the forward strand.
CTTTAACTGCGATTTTCTCCACAACTAGCAATAGTAGAAATTCAAGAAGTATACCATTCAAAAGCTAAGAATTAGGGCTATTTAATAGTATAATTGTTGGATAGGGTTGCTTATAAGGGTTGCTTGTTATTAGTAGAATTTGTTAAATTGTACATATAGGCGTCTCGTTTGTATAGCTATAAGTCGATTTTTTTGTTTTTATATAGTAAATCTTTTTGCGGAAATTATAAAGTAGCCTATAAGCCCCTTCTAGCAACTACAGCCCGCCGATATAGTTAGAGGGTCTATAAGAGACTGGAAAGATTCAAGATCCTACCCTCACTAAGTTCGTTACAGCGCTCTTAATATAAAGATACTACTATTACAGTTATCTATTGCCTTTACGTAATCTATACTATACACTACAGCTTAATTTAGGCCGCTGCTGCTTCCACTACGTAATAATTGCTAGGAGTAATTACAGGTGCTAAATCTAAGAGACTACTACCCTCTTAGATATCTAGTTCTGTAATCCCTATTATTTTTAATAGGTTATAAGCCCGGAAGACCTATCTGCAAGCTGTTAGCCCGCTAAAAATCTACTATTGTGTACTGTATTACCCACTAGAAGCTATATTAAGACCTGCGCTAGCAGCTATTGCTGCTAAAAATTAGTAGCTTGCTGGAAGCTATTAATACCTGCTGCACACACATCGCTAGCCACTATACTGGTGTTTTTATTCTGCCTACCCTGTGCCTCCTGCACTCTATACACCCTATGTATATACACTTTTAAAGCTATTCTTAATAGCTAGGTTCTATTGTCGCGCAACATTAAAATATATATATCTGCACACATTACATTCGCACTGCGAATTGTTTTATTAGGCACTGCCTAATTAATTATTTCTATTAAGAAATAAGCTTAGCGCTGCACTGTATCGCTTGTTGTTGTGCTGTTATCTTGTATATTGTGCACCCTATGCACCTCTGTTAGTAGCTATACTACAATTTGTAGTGCACGCCTAACAGCTCTTATTGCGGATATTCCTATGTTTTTAGTCGCAGAATTAATTTGTGTAGTAATCCCACTGGTTAGGATTTTAAAGTAGAAATTAGCTGGATATCCCTAAATTAGCTGTGCTTAGGTCTCTACTGATTTATTAGAACCTAATTGGAGAAGAATCTCCTGAATTTTTTGGCTAAAAATAGCTAGAACCTGTGTTTTATGCCCCTTGCGACCGCTTATCAATCTAGTCTACTATACAAATTGTATACGCATACAGATCGCAATACAACGCAGCCTTTAGAGCCCGTTATATCTATTACAAAAGAAATTAGAGAAAAATCTCAGTATAATTTCTAAAGATATAGGGCACTTCTAGGCCTATAATAGAGCAATCTATTAATATCTAGTAGAAGTTATTACTGTTATTTACTACTATTTCTATTGTAATTTGGCTATAATTAGCTATAAAAGAGCGTTAAATTAGCTACTTTTTAAACCCTTAAAATAGCACCAAAAGGAACAGGCAAGGGAAAGAGCACAAGCCCTAAAAGGGATAGTAGTTCTAGTACACCAGCTAATCCAGCTGCTGCTACTAGCTTTCCTAGTCCAGCAAGGTCCCCCCCTCAGCCAGTAGATTCCTCTTCTAATGAAGAAGATTATACAGCTAAGAAGGCTCTAAAAGAAGCTAGATTAGCTTCTAAAAGAGTAGTGCAAGTCTATAATGTACAAGCTAACCTAAAAGCTTAAATAGATAAGCAATAAGAGACCCTAAATAGATTCATTAGGTATAGTGAAGCAAAATAAAGCTAAAATAAAGGTAATATAGCTAATTTACTAAGTAAATTAGATACTATAATTATATCTATAGGTAATCTCTCTATAGGGTCTCCTAAAGCAGATCCTATTACTTCTAGGACTTCTAAAGTCTCTTTTGAAGCCCCTAAACCTTCTAGTTCTAATAGTGCTACTTTTCTGCCTGCTTTTAATGAAGGCACTATAAAAGAGCTAAATAAGAAGGTCCACTCGATTCCAGAGGCTGCTAAGCTAAAAGGCCCTAAAAACTTTAAACAGTAGAAGCAAGCTTTAACTATTCAATTTAGGGCCCTAGGATTCCCTTAATTTATTAATAATCCTAGTATAGCTAGTACGTTAGTAGATTTAGAGCAAGCTATTATCCTTATAATTATAAGAGATAGTTGCTAATCTAGACCTCAAGCTGCTATAAGCTAGCATAAGTCCCCTGTAGATGCCTATAACGTTCTAGTTAGGCAGTATTCACAGAGTGCTGAAATACAACGTAGTACACTATATACTAGTTATTACAACTTATCGTTTTCGAACTATAAGGGATCTTTAGAGGCCTTTAATGCTGAATTTAATAATTTACTAGCTAGATTACAGCTCTATAGTGTAGCTATTAATTCTATTAACTAGGTAAATCATTATATTAATGCTTTAAAGAAGACCTTCCCTAGCTGGGCTGAAAGGCAGCAATATTCTATTAGAGCTGCTAGAGCACAAGGTCTATCTGTAAAAATGCTGAATTTACAGTTCCTTATAGCTAATTTATTAGAAGAACAAAGAGATAAAAGCTCCTCTATATCTAAGGCTCTTAGTTATAAAGCTTCTAATTCTAATAGTTCTAATAATAATAAAGCTAACTAAAGAAAGAATCCTCCTAATCAGAAGAAGAATTCCGATTCTAATTCTAACAATTCTAATGCCTCTAAAGATACAGATAAAGCCTCTAAGAATAAAAAGAAGTAGAAGGGCCGAAGAAGAAGTAACAAAAATTCTAGGAATAAGGATAAAGAAGCTGCCTTTACTATAGGTTGTTATAACCTATCCACTAGCAACTAGGATACTATAGAATCTAATGATTCTAGCAGTTCTAGTAGTAATAATTCTTACGATTTAGATATAGAATCCACTACTAGTGATACTAGTACTACTAGTAATAATACCCCTTCTTTTAACTATTCTAATGGAATAATTAAAAACTCCTTACTATACAATACAGGTTCTACCTGTTATATAGTTAACAATAAAGCATTTCTTAGGACTTTTAAGCCTATAAAAAAGGGTAAAACCACGCCTATTGCTACTAGAGGAGGTCCTATTTATCCTAAAGGACAGGGAACTGCTGTATTCTAGGTACTAGTTAGTATAAATCCAGCTAAATACAGGCCTTTAGCTCTAAAGGATGCTCTATATTGCCTAGGTTTAAATACCAACCTAATTAGTGGTCTAAAGCACTATTTAATAGGGAGCACTCTCCTTAGAAATTAGCTATTTCTAGCTAATAGAAGCTGCTGTAGGCTTCTAAATCCTAAAAAGCATGGTTTCTTTCTACAGCTTAAGGGGTAAGAGACCCCTAAAGTGTGTAAAAACCACGTAAATCTCTGTTATATAGGATTTACTAGCAATAGTTATAATAGCAGTTATAATGCTAGTTATCCTATAGAGGTTTAAATCCCTTAACAGCCTAGTTTTAATCCTAAGGAATATAGCTGTATTGAGGAATTATCTGATTTTAAAGAAGAAGATAATACTAATAACGATGTTATAGAGCTATTAGCCCTAGTTCCTAAACGGGCTCCTAGTTAGATTCCTTCTAATAACAGGGATTTAGAAGGTCTAAATCCTAAGTTGCTGGATATTAGAGGAAATAGCCGTCTAGATCCCTTAAACAAGGCCTATAGTTCTTAAGAGATCTAGCAAGATAGGGAGCAACAGGAAGCTAGCTCTAATAATAATTCTAGTAGTATAAATCCTACTGCTTCTTCTTCCTATAAGAAGCTCCTAGAATTAGCTGCTACTTAGCACGTTAGATTAGGGTATATAGGACTCCCTTTACTAAAGAAGACTGCTTCTATTACTAAAGGTATTCCTGATTTTACAAAAATCAAGGAAAAGGATTTTAACTGCCTAGCTTGCAACTAAGCTAAAGCTGTTAGAAGACCTAGCAAGCATGCTATTCCTAACCCCCCTAGATGTTTAGATATTATAGAGGGAGATACCGTTAAAATAAAGCCTATACTGCACAATAAGAGGCCTCTAGTTCTTTTTCTAATTAATAGAAAATTACAGTATAAGTAGTCTTTTAATCTAGCTAATAAAGAGGGTTCTACTCTCTATAGCTGTATTAAAGGCTTCTTTAAGGAATTAAAGAATTAGTATAACTGCTACCCTAAACACCTTTATTTTAATAGTAGTACAGAAATTAATACTAGGTTGTAAGCTTAGCTATCTTCTAAGGGTATTTGCTTTAGCACCTCTTGCCCCTATATTTATAAATAGAATAGGCTAATAGAGAGAGCTATAAGGGTACTTCTAGACCGTTTACGTGCTACTCTACAGTGGTTACAATTACCTCTATATCTATAGTCTTACATCCTTCCTGCTATAGTGGATTTAGTTAATACTACTGCGAATAGTACTAAACCACTAAGTCCTAAACAGCTATATCTAGCTAATTTAGAGCCTTCTAAGACCTATAAGCCTGATTTTACTAAAATAAGGGCTATAGGCTCCTATTGCGAAGTTCTAATTCCTTTAGAACAACAATCTAGGTTGCAGAAGCTAGCTAAAAGAACTATTCCTAGTAGACTTTTAGCTACACTAGGTTCTAATGTATATCTAATATATATCCCCTCTAAACGAGCTATTATAAAGACTAGCTTCGTTAAAATTATAGAAGGAATAGGTTCTATTTTACAGGGTATCCCTAAGGTTCCTATTAGTTCTATAGTGGATAATCCTTCAGAGGGAGAAATCAATAACAAGCAGCAATTAGTGGATAATTATACTCCTAAGTATCCTTATCCTAGTCATCTGGATGTGCTGAATCATCCACTAGAACCTATAGATTAAGCTCTTCTACTAAGCAACCCTATAGAAGCTGTAGAGGCCCCTAAAGCCCCTATATCTATAGAAGCCCCTTAGGCTAATATAGAACCTATAGAAGCTAAAGCTGAATCTATTGATGCTAATGCTATAGATTTAGATAGAGATATATTTTCCTTAATTAAGGATCTATGCTTTAAGGCAAGGACTAAAGCAGCTATTACTTCTAATAGTAATAAGGATGAACTTCCTAATACGTAGAAGCAAGCCCTAAAAAGCTCTGCTAAGCAGCATTAGATAGAAGCTACCTATAGCGAATTTAAGCAGCTATTAGCTGCTGGAACCTTTAAATTTATAGGGAAAGACTAAGTACCTAAGGGCCGAAGAGTTCTAAAGAATAGGCTTATTTATAGGCTTAAAAAGGATAAAGAAAATAATCCTATTAAATATAAGGCCCGCCTTGTTGCTAAGGGATTTATGCAAATAGAAGGTTAAGACTATCTAGAGACCTTTACTGTAACTAGTATTCCTTCTAGCTGGCGTATATTATTAGCTCTTGCAGCTTTTAATAACTAGGAAGTTAAGCAAATCGACTTTATAGGAGCGTTTTTAAATAGCAAGCTAAAGGAAGCTATTTATATAGAAATCCTAGATAGATTCGTTAAATTTGCAGAAGCAACGCTATTAGTAGCTAAGCTACTAAAAAGCTGTAATTACAAGCCCTCTAAAGAGCAAGTAATTAAGCTAGAAAAATCCCTCTATAGTTTAAAGCAAATTCCTAGAGAATAGCAGCAAATTCTAACAGAATTACTTCAAAAGCATAGATTTAAACCTCTTATATTAGACCTAGCAATCTTTTATAACCTAGCTACATCTATATATATTGCTACTTACATAGATAACTGTCTTCTAATTGGTCTAAATCTAAGCTATATCAACAAGCTAAAGAAGCTATTATATAAAGCTTATCCAATAGAAGATAGGGGACTAGCAGAATTCTTTCTAGGTGTATAAATCACCTGTAATAGGTCTAAAAGGTCTATTAAAATCTACTAATCTTAATACATCCTTGAAGCCCTAGAGAGATTTAAAATACTAGATACTAAGCTAGCTTCTATCCCTATACAGCCAGGAATTCTAAAGCAACTAGTTATAAAACTTCTCTTAAAATCCGATTATAAGCTTTATTAGAACATAATAGGCACTATAATGTACCTAATGTTGCTAACTAGGGCTAATATTGCTTTTTCTGTTCAGTGGCTATCAACCTTTCTAGCTAAGCCCTATATAGAGCACTTAAACGCCTCTAAGCACCTCCTAAGGTACTTAAGTGGTACTAGAAGCTTTACTATTATTTATAAGCATTCTATACCACTAGGGTCCTCTTCTAAAGCTTCTAGCTCTAAAGAAGTACTTAAGACCCTCCTTAGTTATTGCGATAGCGATTTTGCTAGTGATAAAACCTCTTCTAAATCAACCTATACTTATCTATATAAGCTAGCTAGTGGACCTATTAGCTAGAAATTAAAGAAAGCTAGTACTATTGCTCTTTCTACATTAGAAGTAGAATCTAATGTATTATCTAAAGCTATAAGGGAATTAGAGTAGCTCTACAGCCTTTTTAAGGAGATAAAGCTACCTTTAACCCCTCCTATTCCTATTAGGTGTAATAATTAAGGCGCTATAGTTACTGCTTACAACCTAACGTTATATAGTAGGACTAAGCACACCCTTTTGAAGTTTAACTACATTAGGGAAAAGATTTGTAAAGGTATAGCTAAGGTTAGTTATATTAATACAAATTAGATGCTAGCAGATAGCCTAACTAAGCCTCTTGCTATTTAAAAGCATTAACAATTTATTAAGTTACTAGAGCTTTCTAGCTAGCTTATAAAAGCAATAAAAACACTTAAAAAATCGAAAAGCAACAAAAAAACAGTTAAAAATCGAAAACAACAAAAACAATTAACAACAACTAGTTATATTTAACTATAACTACTCTGGAATTGCTGGAATTAGTTATGTTATTTAGTTCTGTTATTAGTACTGTATTTCGTTAGTTAATTCTAACTTAGATATCCTTTAAAGGAGCTAAGTTGCTTATAGAACTAGTTCCTTCTTACATTTCTAGAGGGAGTGTTAAAAATAAGCTACCCTATATAGCCTATTTTTATGCCTACTAGTTGCTCTATTACGTAACCCTTATTAGGTCTTATTACGTTAATTTTTAGTAGAGATATCGCTGTTACTAGATGTAAAACATCTAGAATTAACTAAGGCAAAGTTGCCTAACCTATAGTTAACTTTAACTGCGATTTTCTCTACAACTAGCAATAGTAGAAATTTAAGAAGTATACTATTTAAAAGCTAAGAATTAGGGCTATCTAATAGTATAATTGTTAGATAGAGTTGCTTATAAGGGTTGCTTATTATTAGTAGAATTTATTAAATTGTGCACATAAGCGTCTCGTTTGTATAGCCGTAAGTCGATTTTTTTGTTTTTATATAGTAAATCTTTTTGCGGAAATTATAAAGTAGCCTATAAGCCCCTTCTAGCGACTACAGCTCGCCAATATAGTTAGAGGGTCTATAAGGGACTGGAAAGATTTAAGATTCTACCCTCACTAAGTTTGTTACAGCGCTCTCAATATAAAGATACTACTATTACAGTTATCTATTGCCTCTACGTGATCTATACTATACACTACAGCTTAATTTAGGCCGCTGCTGCTTCTACTACGTGATAATTGCTAGGAGCAATTACAGGTGCTAAATCTAAGAGACCACTACCCTCTTAGATATCTAGTCCTGTAATCCCTATTATTTTCAATAGATATCTTCACAATTGCTTAGTTACTAAGTTATATTTACTTATAACGACGTTTTAGTTTAACTAATTGTTAATATCGAACTCCTAAGGAATTAAATTACTAGCTAGAACCCTTAGCAGCTAACGCTACAGAATTTAACTCCCTTAACTATCTTAGAACTTAGCTAGAAGCTAGCTAAATCCCTCTATCTTTATACTAATTCTGTTACACCTACTTTCTCTTTCTATACTACTTAATCTTATCTAATATAATAAGTTTACAACAACCCTAGGTAGATTTATAAGAATTTAAGCAATAACTACAATTTAATAAGCTTCTAGAATAACTTTAAAAGTATTAGAAACTTCTATTAATAGATTAGAACTTAATATATAAAATTAACCTAGAAACTGCTACTACTACTAATCTAAACAATAGAATTGCCTTTACAATTAACCTTTATAAAGATTAAAGATTTAGAGATTAGGAATAATAGAAGAACTTTAAATTTAACTTCTATAACTAGAATAAAGACCTATTTTAAAGAGCTTCTACTTTAATTATTAAAGCGTTATATAATTTACTATATAAATATAGAGTCTATATAGGTAGAAGCAGCAGCTAAATTGCTAATTCCCTTAAAAGAGTACTATAGAAAGAGGAATAATCTATATAGCTAGAAGAAGAGATTAATAAATAAGTAGCATTAGGTAAATTCCACTTAAATCTACACCTAGATGTAGAACCTATATCTATAGTAAAGAAGCCTTAATCTTCTTTATAGAACCCTTCTTCTATACCTCTAGCACTCTCCTTATTACTTTCGTTAAGTATACCTAGCAATCTAATAGGTATATTAGCAGAAATACTACCTTCTCTCTCTTTACTATAGAATATAAGATTTCTTCTGCTTCTAGCAGTATAACTGTTACTTCCTTCTATAATAGATCCTTTTTAAACTAATATAAAGAAAGTTCTTAACCTTATAAAGATCTATAAGGAAAGCAATAAATATAGCAGCAATATATTCGATTTTATTATACTAAAAGTAGTTATCCTTAAAGACCTATACTAACAACTTAATTTCTTAGAACTAGCAATAATAAAGGTATTTCTAGTAATACTAATAGGTAAAGTACGTAAATTCTACCTTATAATAATTGCAATAAATATAAGGATAAATTACACTTTTAACTAAATAGTTAAAATTGTTAAACAACACTTTAAGACCTTAACTAATAAGCAGTTCTATTGTTAAAGATAGAACAGTATTACGTTATGCAATATAATTGCTAAGAACCCTAATAAATCTATACTTAACTGCCTTAATATAATAATCTAGAACCTTTAAGATATTTATAACAGCCTTTTTAACTCTCTTATAGATAATTCTAAACTTATTAAATAGACCCTTTAAGCAGTTAGAGGTATCTCTAAATATAGCTAAGCTAAATTTACAACTAACGCAACATTTTAAGAGCTTATTAGCAACCTATAAAAGTTAATTAGTATTGCAGAAGCACAGAAGAAAATTAGCTAATTTTACATTAGATTTAACTAACTTAATATTAATAATAAAGCCCTCTATATAGACTGTTAATATTAACGTTTAAGAGACCCTAGCTGTAGCAGAAGTAAGACCTAAAAATAACGCTACTTTATCTATAAAAAAGAAGGATATTAGTTAATAAAGTATAGTAAAAAAGAGCGTAAAGAAGCACAGTAAAGATAGTAGAATAACAAGAAGTATAGAACCTCTCCTTTAGACAGTAAATTTAGAGCCTATCTATAGGCTTATAAAGAACTAAGTAAACCTATATAGAATAACAGTTCTAATAATGCTTAGGATATAAGTAAGGCATTTATTAAAGAATCTAATACAGCTAATAAAGGAAAAGCTCCTTAGCTAATAATTATATAATTCTTTACTAATGCTGCAACTATAGATAATAAAGCTATCTTCTAGAACCTTAAGGAAGAAGCCTACTAGTATACTCTATATAAGGAAGACCTATTTACAGAAGATTAATTAAATTCTATAGATCCCTTATTATATTTATTATCCTATATATTAGAAGAACGTTACTCTAGTAAGATATTTAGAGGCATCTTGCTTAACACTAAAGCAGCAGAAGTATTAACAGCTAGAATTAACTAAGCACAGGCACTAGTAAAGAAAATGCCTTTATTAAAGATAAATTTATTTAATTAACACTATATAATTACATTTAGCGCAGGATTAGCAACTTTAATAGGCTTTATTATAGTTTTAATAGTCTTTAGCCTAATTACATTCTACGTAATTAATATAAGCACCCTGTTCCTATATAGCATTAATAATATAGATAAGATATATATAAAGCTTAACAACCTTAAAAACGTACTAATTTAAGGTAATTAAAAGGTTTCTATTATCTAGAAATAAGGACATCTATAGTAAACTCTAGAAGCTATAGAAGCAGCTATATTCTTCTTGTTAGAAAAGTAAATCTGTTAACTTTATCGTTAATTTAGGCATCTCTTTATACAACAATTAACGAAGATTCTATAACGTATAAGCAAAGATATTAGTAACAATAACGCTATTAACAGAATTATATAAGTTTGCTACTACTGCTAACTTAACAGTAAATTACCTAGTTAATTCCGATTTACATTAAAAGATAACTATAATTTTAACTATAAAATTATTGTTAATATTATATATCTAGACAGCAGCTCTATTCTTTATATTATTAATTCTACAACCTTATTCTAGGCAGCCTACTTTCTAGAACCCTAAAAGCAGAAAGCATAAGATATCTAGAATGCATTAAAAGAATACTAGATTAATACCTATTTAGGTCCTTCTAACTAGATAGTTTACAATACTAGAAAGAACTTTATATCTACTAAATTCCGCTATTATATATAAATGTTGTCTATTAATGTTAATAAAGTTCCTATTAAATCCTATAATAGCATTAGTAAAGTTAAATAGTACTATAGCCTATTACAAAGAGCTTACAACATTATTAACAATAAATTAGGCACTAATACTAGTATTATAAAGGATTAAAAGCTTTAGATAGCTGTTAAAGCTGTTAATAATTCTGCTGGACTTAACAGTCTTATGCCTATATTATTAGTCTTTAGTTCCTACCTCTATATAATAGATAATTTACCTTTAAGCCTTTCTGTAATATAATAAGCTTTAATTCTACGTAAAGCCACTAATAAAGCCTAAAAGTGCTTAGTATAAAGATAAATTTACAATGCTCTTACCTCCTGTAACAGCTTAAATATAATACCTATATATTTACTGCCCCTATAGTTAGAAGTGTATATATAGCGTAAAAAAGAAGGCTAGTAAGGCCCCTATAAGCTGCTTGCTATAGATAGCAAGAAGTGCACTATACAAATGCCTTACAGCCTTATTCGTTTTTATATAACTATTATAAAACCCTACTACTATAATAACAATAAATCTAACAATTATTCTACTGTTTCTAACGTTACACCTAATAAAAGCAATATAGAATCCCTACCTAAAAGCAATTCTATTCTACTAAAGAAGAGAAGAAGACCCCTAAAGGTAAAACAACTAATTAATCTAAACCTAATATAGAAAAGAGGTTCTAGAAGACTAAGAAAGAACTCTCTTTCTATTCTAATTAATTCTATATAAAATTCCTCTACTTTTAACAATAAATTAAATAGATATATTACTGTTTCTAGCCTAACTATTAGTAGTCCTTATAATCTTAATCCTAGTAGTAATATTAATTCTACTTATATATTACTGTATAAATCTAGCAATAAAATTTTCCTTTCTGCAAAAGAAACAGTAGACTATAACTTAGCTGTATAACTAAGGAAAAATAATAAGATTACAGCAAAAGGTGCTCTATTTAAGGCATTTAACTAAGCTAAAATTAACGCACTATTAGCTAAAGATATCTTCTAATTTATTAAATTTAACTCTACTATATATAATAACTATATCTTTAAATCTTATATAGTTTAAGAAGTTAAAGGAAAAGGAACTATATTACTATATAAGAAGTTAAGACTAGTTATTTAAGGATATAACAACAGCAATAAATTATTAATTTTAACGCAATCTCTAACAATTTAATAAGCTAGTTAACGCTTAATTATAGCACTAGCTCTATCTCTCTAAAAACGCAATATTGTCTTATAGATCTACAATATTATATAAGCTTATATACAATTTAACACTAATTTAAACAGATTAATTATTGTATAACTTCCTAACTAAATTAAACACCTATATCCCTACAATACAGTAATAAAAGTAATTAAGCCTCTATATAGAATTGCTAAAGTAGGTATACATTAGTAGTTTATATACTTCTGCTACTACTGTAATAATTTAAGTATAGTTACGTTAATATATAACCCCTGCTTACTAATATTAAATAATAAGAATTACTTTAGAATTATTAAAATATAGACTAATAATACGCTAGAACTAAGCAATAGAACCTTCTTTAACTATAAGGAATCTAAACTATAGAAGGCTAATTTTACTGTAAAACTAAAGTAAAGCCTAACAGCAGAAATGCTACTAATTTTTAACGAATATATATTAACTAAATCTAATAATAGCACTTTAACTCTTCGCTAGAAAGGTTAAAGCAAGAGGATTTAACCTATTAATACTACTAGTGTTAATATAGATTTAATAAAACAATAGTACATTAAGCAATAAGCCTACAGCGTATATATTGCTATAATCTATTAACTAGAAGCTGTATTTAACCTTTCTATTGCTATATAACAGCAAGATATTACAATTAATAATATTAAACAACTAAATAAGAGGCTTTAATAGTAAATTAACAACTAAACCTATAGATTATAATACATCTTAATAGACCTTCTCTTTACTAAATTGTATATATTTATTAATAGATCCTTTATAAACAATAAAGATTTAAGCTTCTAGATAGAATATATAATTATTCTAGGCAATAAAGGAGCTTATAAAGAGAACGCTAAATTTATAATAAAAGGCAATATTATTATATATAGCTCTATTAAAAGCAAGAGAGTTATAAGGAGCGCGCTTACATTAGAACTATACAGTATAGTGTAAGGCGTAGATATATTGTATGCTATTAGTACTACGTTAAATATAGTAATAAAGCAGCTACAGATACTGCTAATTCCACTAGTAGTCTGTATAGATTTATTCTTATTGTATAAATGCCTTATAAAGCTTAGTATAATAAAGGAAAAGAGATTAATAATTAACATTATAGCACTACATTAATTATATAAAAGGCGTAAAATCGATAAAATCCATTAGATTAACAGTAAAGATAATATCGCTAATTTAATAACAAAAGTAACGCTAAATAAGACTCTTAAATCCTTTATTAACAACAATAAGGCTAATATATAGGTAGAAGGCTAAGTAAAGAGACCTACAAATTAATGCAGAAGGATATTAGATTTATTGTTGTTTATTCCTTTAATCTATTTTATTATTACTGTAACTGTTAGAGTCGCTCTACTAGCACAATAAAAAGAGAGACTGCTAGTGTTAGAATCGTTATAACTCTATTGTGCAATTCTAGCACCTGCGTAGGTAGATACAACTGCTAATTAGTTGCACCTACACACTAGTCCCTACTTACATTAGGGTCGCTAATACCCCTTAATTCCCCCTTAATACAACACTATGCCTAAGGTATATAAGGCATCCAACGGGGTATATAACGTAGCCTCTTTTGCTAGTTAGATACAACTCCTAGATAACCGAATTTAAACCTCTTTAATGTGAATACTAGTGCACTAGTGAATTAGTTATAGGACTGACTCGAAGGAGTATAAATTAGACCCTTGGTCTATTGACAGTTACTAAATACTTAATCTTAGTCTTTTTTAGTATCTTAGCTTTTCTTAGCTTTACTATTATTATATTGCTTTAATAGATTCTTTAGAAATTATAGTAACTTCTATTCTTTTAGAAAAGTACTAAGGTATTTAAAGTATCTCTATATTATATAGTTTCCTTTACTTAAGAGCTACTTTTAACCTTACTTCTAGTTCTAGTTGTTTTTTAGAGGTAAGTAAGAATTAAAAGCCCTTTACTTATAATCCTTAAGCTAGAAGCCTTATTAGGTATAGTATTATCTATTATATTTATCCTAAGTCTTAGGTATAGTTTCTATTTTTTAGGCTAAGTATTGTTGCTCTACTTAAAGAGCAGTAATTTTATTATTTAATTCTCTCTATAATTTACTAATTTTATTAATTAATTCTTCTTTAATTCTACTAATTTACCTACTAATTTCTATAGAAAAACCTATAAGCTATTTTAGTAAAAGGTTCTCTTTTTTAAGTAGCTTTACTACTTTCTCTACTTTATACCTTAGCCTAAAGGTATAAAACCTTTAGTAAGCCTATAAAAGTAGTAAGATTTTAGTTAGTTCTTTAATTAATAAGTTCTTTTTAATAGTTTAAGGTATATTTAATAGATTTAAGTCCTTAGTAAGTAGTATAAATCTAGATCTTTATACTTACTTTCCTTTAATATTCTAGGTAGAACTAGTACTAGCTTTATAGATAGTACCTCTTAAGCTATTAGATTTAAATAATTAAGTTTTAGCTTTTCCTTTTAGTATTACTATTAGTAAATCTATAAAGAGTTTAGTAGATTTAGCCTTATTAATAATTCTATTAACCTACCTCTATACCTACTATACTATAGAAGTATTAATAGTATTCTAGTAAGAAAGTAGCTTTATTAGCTTAAGTTAGTTATATAATTTAAGCTATTTATTAATAAATTTATAGTAAGTAAGATAAAGTAGTAAGCTTCTTTTTTCCTAAGGTATAAAATCCCTTTTTTAAATCTAGAAATTTAGATTTTAGCAGTAAAATTTATAGAATTAATATATAGTTTTAAGTTCTTTATTAGTAAAAGAAATATAATTTCTTCTATTAAGTTTCTTCTAAAGTTACTTTATCTTAAATATTATAATTTTAGCTTTTTAAGCTTAAGAAGAGTTAGCAACAATTAGAAGCAATTACTACTACTTATTACAGTAGAATTTAATATAGATTTATTAAAAGTAACAATAGGTTGTTAAATTTAATAGGTTATATAATAAATTGTAAGAGGAGTTATAAGAGCTTCTATAAGAAGCATTTAGTAATAGTGTTCTAGTGAATAATTGTTAATTGTTCAATCTAACTACCTAAGTGTTGCTTCTAACTACTTATACATAATTGCAGTTACGTGCACTAGTGACCTGCGGGTCTGTAGGATTATCCCGTAACAAAAGTACTAGCTATACTAGGATTATTAATAAATTAAGGGAATCCTAGTGCCCTAAATTGAATAGTTAAAGCTTGCTTCCACTGTTCAAAATTTTCAGGGCCTTTTAGCTTAGCAGCCTCTAGAATTAAGTGGACCTTCTTATTTAGCTCTTTTATAGTGCCTTCATTAAAAGCAGGCAGAAAAGTAGCACTATTAGAACTAGAAGGTTTAGGGGCTTTAAAAGAGACTTTAGAAGCTCTTTTAGAAGTAACAGGATCTACTACCTTAGAGGGAGACCCTATAGAGAGATTACCCATAGATGTAATTATAGTATCTAATTTACTTAGTAAATCAGCTATATTACCTTCATTTTAGCTTTGTTTTGCTTCACTATACCTAATGAATCTATTTAGGGTCTCTTATTGCTTATCTATTTAAGCTTTTAGATTAGCTTAAACATTATAGACTTACACTACTCTTTCAGAAGCTAATCTAGCTTCTTTTAGAGCCTTTTCAGCTGTATAATCTTTTTCATTAGAAGAGGAATCTACTAGCTAAGGGGGGGATCTAGCTGGACCAGGAAAGCTAGTAGCAGCAGCTGTAGCTAGTGTACTAGAACCACTACCCCGTTTAGAGCTTATGCTCTTTCCCTTACCTGTTCCTTTTAGTGCTATTTTAAGGGTTTTAATAGCTAATTTAACGCTCTTTATAGCTAATTATAGCCTAAATTACAGTGGAAATATTAGTAAATAACAGTAATAATTCTTACTAAATATAGGCTAGAAGTGCCCTATATTTTCAGAAATTATACTAAGATTTTTCTCCAATTTCTTTCGTAACAGGTATAATAAGCTCTAAAGGCTGCGTTGTATTGCGATCTATATACACATACAATTTATATAGCAGACTAGATTAACAAGCGGTCGCGAGGGGCATAAAACATAGGTCCTAGCTATTTTTAGCTAAAAAATTCAGGAGATTCTTCTCCAATTAGGTTCTAATAAATTAGTAAAGACCTAAGTATAGCTAATTTAGGGATATCTAGCTAATTCCCACTTCAAAATCCTAACCAGTGGGATTACTACACAAATTGATTCTGCGACCGAAAACACAGGAATATCTAACGGCAACAAGAGCTGTTAGGCGTGCACTACAAATTGTAGTATAGCCACTAACAGAGGTGCACAGGGTGCACAATATATAAGATAACAGCACAACAACGAGCGATGTAGTACAGCGCTGAGCTTATTTCTTAATAGAAATAATTAATTAGGCAGTGCCTAATAAAACGATTTACTGTTACGGGATAATCCTACAGACCTGCAGGTCACTAGTGCACGTAACCGCAATTATGTATAAGTAGTTAGAAGCAACACTTAAGTAGTTAGATTGAACAATTAACAATTATTTACTAGAACACTATTACTAAATGCTCCTTACAGAAGCTCTTATAACTTCTCTTACAATTTATTATATAACCTATTAAATCTAACAACCTATTGTTACTTCTAATAAACCTATATTAAATTCTACTATAATAAGTAGTAGTAATTACTTCTAATTATTGCTAACTCTTCTTAAGCTTAAAAAGCTAAAATTATAATATTTAAGATAGAGTAACTTTAGAAGGAACTTAGTAGAAAAAATTATATTTCTTTTACTAATAAAGAACTTAAAACTATATACTAATTCTATAAATTTTACTGCTAAAATCTAGATTTCTAGATTTAAAAAAGGGATTTTATACCTTAAAAAAAAAGAAGCTTACTACTTTATTTTACTTACTATAAATTTATTAATAAATAGCTTAAATTATATAACTAACTTAAGCTAGTAGAGCTACCTTCTTACTAAAATACTGTTAATACTTCTATAGTACAGTAAGTATAGAGGTAGATTAATAGAATTATTAATAAAGCTAAATCTACTAAACTCTTTATAGATTTACTAATAGTAATACTAAAAGAAAAAGCTAAAACTAGATTATTTAGATTTAATAGCTTAAAAGGCATTATCTATAAAGCTAGTGCTAGTTCTACCTAAAATATTAAAGGAAAGTAAGTATAAAGATCTAGATTTACACTACTTATTAAGGATCTAAATCTATTAAATACACCTTAAACTACTAAAAAGAACTTACTAATTAAAGAACTAGCTAAAATCTTACTACTTTTATAGGCTTACTAAAGGTTTTATACCTTTAAGCTAAAGTATAAAGTAAAGAAAGCAGTAAAGCTACTTAAAAAAAAGAACCTCTTACTAAAATAGCTTATAGGTTTTTCTATAGAAATTAGTAGGTAAATTAGTAGAATTAAAGGAGAATTAATTAATAAAATTAGTAAATTATAGAGAGAATTAAATAATAAAATTACTACTCTTTAAGTAAAGTAATAATACTTAGCCTAAAAGATAAAAACTATACCTAAGACTTAGAATAAATATAATAAATAATACTATACTTAATAAGGCTTTTAGCTTAAGGATTATAAATAAAGGGCTTTTAATCCTTACTTACCCCTAAAAAATAACTAGAACTAAAAGTAAAGTTAAAAGTAGCTTTTAGGCAAAAGAAACTATATAATATAGAGATACTCTAGATACTTTAGTACTTTTCTAAAAGAATAGAAGTTACTATAATTTCTAAAGAATCTATTAAAGCAATATAATAATAGTAAGGCTAAGAAGAGCTAAGATACTAAAAAAGACTAAAATTAAGCATTTAGTAACTTTAAATATTAGTATATAAATTAAGAAGCACTATACTATATTAGAAACAATAATCTCTAGCTAAATCTAGTAAGTAAGAGGCTAAGTTTACGTTAAGAATAGAATAACTAAAGTAATATATAGTTTTAAACCTTTAAGGAATAAATAGATTCTATATAGAAAATTACTAATATTAGTTACTTTAAACCCTTTAATAATAGAAGTATCTATAAGCTAATTTTATATAAAGGAAAGTACACTATTTTCTATAATATAGAGCTATAGATCTAAGCTATTAAAGACTACTATAGCTATAGTATAATTAATACTTAAGAAGCTATTTACATTAAGCTCTAAACTCTTTTTAAAGAGAATACATTAATATAGTATAAGTAGTATTTAGATTACTATAAAAAAACAGCTATTTTTAGTAGCTTAAACTCTATTTATACTACTATCTATAAAGAATTTAGTATATAGATCTAAAATACAATAATATAGCTAAATTTAGCTAAGTTTATAGAGTAAAATATAATTAAAGAAAAATTATTTAGGGAATTTACCTTTAAAGTATTTTAATATACCTATATAAATAGTAAAACTATTAATCTTTAGCTTCTTTTAAGACTTTATTATAAGCTATACCTAGAATTATAATAGCTATACTTAATTTTAACAGTAAAAGACCTAAGATCTATATATATTACTATAGTAAATAATAAAGTTAAGGATCTATAAGAATACCTAAAGAATTTAAGAAAATAATAAAAATTAAAAAACTATAAAGAAGGTACTAATACTTACTATACTTAAAGTAAATTTAATAATAAGAACTCTAAAAATAATAAAATAGCTTAAAGTAACTAAGCTAACTAAAATAAAAGCAATAGTTAATTTTAGTTCTAACCTCTATTCTATAAAAATTACTAGAATAATTATACTTAATATTTACTATAAAACTAAAGGAATTAGCTGTTAAGAGAGCAGTAACTTTAGCCTTAATAAAACTAGAATTTAGAGGCTAGCTAGAATTTTTAGCTAAAGCTACAGTATTTTTAATAGCTTTAACGTTTTTAATAATAAAGCTTACTATAGAATAATAAGGAATATACCTATATAATAATGTTTAAAGATAAATCTAACTAAAAAGACTATAAAAAGTACCTTAAAAGCTATAAATACTAGCTAGTAAAAGAAGAAGAAACAGTTAATACTAAAGAGCTACTAACTAGCCTAAAATCTAACTTTATTAAAACCTATTTTACTAAAAGTAAAAAAAAAATAAAAGAAGAAGGTTTAAATAAAGGTAAACTAAAAGGATTTATAGAGAATTTAAATAAAGTAAGTAGTTAAAGTAGTTATAAAGCTATAGATTATTAAATCTAGTATTTTAAAGTTAAATTCTTTTCTAAAGATTTCTATTTAATTCTATAATAAAGAACTATTATATTAGATTTACTTAAATACTAAAACCTCTTTAGTGTTAGTTAATAAAGTATAGTTAACCTAGTTTAGTTAGAATATAAAATAGGCAAAAATAGAGCTAAAACTAGTTACTAAAGTGCAGTTATCTTTCTATATCTCTAAGATAGCTACATTTAACTTCTATATCCTTAGATCTATATATAGTGTACCTATAACTAGCTATTTTTATAGTTATAGCTAATATAATAAGTA
>JFHB01000214.1:0-52173 GCA_000729835.1 Atkinsonella hypoxylon
GAAGCTAAAGATAAAGCTAAATTAAATAAGGTTTACAATAAGCTATATTTAAGTAGAAAGATATTATATTTAAATAACTTAGTAGCTATAGTCTACTTAGCCTTTATAGTGTAAATTAAAACCTTAACAGAAAGAAAAGAATAAGTTATAGTTAATATAAAGCTACTTAATAGTATAGTAATACTAAATATATACTCTTTACTAGATTAATTAAATATTATAGTAAATATATATAGTTAAAAGATGTTTTTACTCTTTAATATATTAGGGTTTTTTTACTAGCTTTCTATAAAATAAAAGCATTAATCTTATATAGTAGTAATATTAAAATAAGGATTAAAAGCATTAAATATAATACTTATAGGCTTTAAGAATATATTAGCTTTTACTTAATAATATATAAACTAATTATTTTAAAAGCATTAATATTTTATATAAATCTATATTAATAATATTATTATATTCTTTAACTCTACTAAGGACTACCTTATATACCTTAATATAGTTTTATTAATTCTAGAGAAAAATAAGTTAATAATAGCTATAAAGAAGTTATTTATAGGCTACTTAGCTATTTAGCTATTAGGTTTTATTATTAATAGTAATAAAATTACTAATATAAATAATAAACTAAAAGCCTTTTAAAAACTTAAGTTTCTAGTAGATCTTATAAATCTAAAGACCTTTATTAGTATAGCTAGCTTTTTATAGAAAAGTATTCTATAGTTTAATGTATAAATTTACTTACTATAGGAATAAAAGACTACCTTACTGCAAAAGCTTTATAAAAAAGGCTTAGCTAATAGTTTACTAAAGCTAATATACTAAAAGAAAGCCTAAAAAGTAATATTTTTACTAAAACCTAAAGAAAAGAAAGTATTCTAAGAGGTAAAGGTATACCTTAATAAAAACACTATTTTATAGCACTATAACTCTAGTAAGCATTTATTCTTTAAAGTTAACGCTTATAAGGAATAATTTAGGCTCTTTATCTTCTAGCTTATAGGTAAATAGAACAGTTATAGTATACCTAATAAAGACATTAAAAATAACTAGCTTTAACTAATTCTTTTTCTCTTAAAATGCACTTTTAACCTAAAGAAACGTTATAGATTAACTAAGGTAAAGGTAGCTACAATTATATAGAGTGTTTAAAAGCTATAGAAAATAGTTTAATTTAACTACTATACTATTAATATTATTATAGACTACTTACTAGTAAAGGGGATTATTAAATACACCTTACTTATTATAATAGATCTAAATAAAGCTAACTTAAAATTAGCTAAAGTAGCTAATTATTTATTATAATTTAACCTAAGAGTCTTCTATATACTAGAAGTACTAAATATAGTGCTAAATATACTCTTTAGGTTATTAGTTATAGTTTTATACTAAAAGAAAGCTTATAATAGTAAATTTAATAAGCTTAATGTAAGTACGTTTTTTACTAAAGAATATAGCGCTATAGTAGTATTAAATAAAGGTTTAAAAGAGAAAATTATTTAGAGCTATAGTTTTAATTTAAAGCTTAATAGAATTATAGAAGGTATTAAGGACTTTTATAAAAAATAGAGTTAGTAAAATTAATAATAAAAGCTAAGGATTCTACTGTATAAATAAACCTTATAAAATAATAGACTTTTATACTATTATAATAGAAAAGGCCTATTTTAACTATATATACCTATAAAGGTTGTAGAATTTATTCTTAAAATAGTTTATAATAATTAAAACTATTTTAGCGCCTATAGAATAGCAGTAGAATTATAGGTAGTTTACTTTCTATAGATATATAAGTAGATTTAAATCTATATTACTTACTGCTATACTTATAAAGAAAACGTAATTAACTGTAGTAAGCTACTAGAGGAATTAAGATTATTAAAGTTAGTTTTAACGCTCTTCTATATAATTTCGCTTAATTTTATTACTAATATACCTAAAGTTAGCTTAATAAACACTCTATAGTAAAAGAATAGATATAGCTTCTATAACTTACTATATTTAGTAAATTGCTTATTTAGTAAGTAAACAATTCTTATACTTAAGTATATAATATATACAGTAGAAATTTAGGTAGAACTACTCTTATAAATACTATATTTATTAAACTAAGGCCTTTCTAAATAGATTATAAGTAACTAAAATCTAAAGTTTATTTCTAATGTTTAAAGAAGTATATTTATCTAAATTAGAAGTAAATTGCTTATAGCTATAGCTTACTACCTATAGATAGATAGAACAGCTAAATAGAAGAATTAAATAGTTATTATTGCTATTTAATACTATACAGTTATAAATCTAAATACACTATAGACTATAATATTTTTAGCACTATAGTACTAACTTAATAATATAGTAGTAGCTAGTATAGGGATTTCCTCTAATAAGCTTATATATAGTTTCTAACTAGCTACTGTTGTTAATCTAATTTAATTAGATAACGTTTCTAGCAATAGAATAGATATAAGCAATATAGCTATACTTTAGAAGCTATACTAGCAAGAGGTAGAAACAGCTATTAGTATAGTAAATACCTTAAGTAAGATTAAATATAACGCTTAATATAAGCTTATTAACATTAAAGTAAAGAATATAGTCTACCTATAATTACACTAAGGATATATACTTCTAGGAAAGCTAAAAAAGAAATAGTCTCCTTAATAAGTAAAGCTATATAAGGTTTTTATAAAAGTAAACCTACTGTTGTTTTACCTAGATTTTCTACTAGATTTATATATATACTTAGTAGTATTAGCAGCCTACCTTTAGAAGCTAAAATAGAGTAAAGACCTTTTTAACTAAAAAGAGTAACTGCTACTGCTAATTACAATAGAAGGGTTTAGTATAGAGAACTATTAGGAAATTAAGCGAATTTATACCTATTAAATCTAATGCTTCTGCAGTAGATTAAGTAAGCTACATTTAGAATTCCTTATATAATAAAAAGGGTTCTTTACTAAAGATAACTAATAGATTGCTAAAGATAAGCTTAAAGTTAACGCTTTTAAAATTATAAATAAATATCTATAGAAATACTCTATAAATTAAGAAAAAGAATATTAGTATTATTAAAAGGGTAATATAGCTTACTAAAAAGCCCTAAATTAGCTAGTAGAAGCTTACTACTAACTCTTTTCTTTATAAGTCTTAATTTCCTTTATTATATAATAGGTAATTTAAATCTCTTAATATCTTTTTCTTTATTTCCTTATTTATTATTATTAGAACTATTAAAATTAACCTATATTATAGAATTATAGAAGGTTAAGAAGAAAATACCTATAAATCTATATACTATTATTTTAACCTACTTTTCTCTATAAATTTACTTTTACTTTTGCGAATTTTTACGCTTTTTACTATATAACCTTTTCTTTATACTTTTATATATTATAAAATCTTTATAAATTTATTAATACTATTATAGCTATTACTCTTTTTATCCCTTTAGGCTGTTATTTAGCTACTTTTAATAGTTAAACACTAAAATACTACACTAAAGGCAATAGACTACCTATAGAGTAAATTCCTATAGCCTATAGAACTAACTAGCCTCTATAGAGCTACTTCTAACCTCTTCTATCTCTTCTATAGAAAATCTATTACTATTATTCTTTTTTTTTAGTAGTTTAGAATTATTAATTCTAGTAAACCTAAATAGCCTATTCTAAGAGAGAAATAATAATAGTAACTACACTTAAGCTATAATACTACTACTATTTAAACCTAAAGAAGAATATATTACTTCTAATATATATATTAATTATAACAATAGTTTTAACGCTAAAAGTAAAGGTTTTAAGTTTAAAGAGTAAGAATATAACTATAAAAGTAATATAGTAGCTATAGAACTAAATAACATTAAAACTTATCTTATATTACTTAATTTCTACTGTTTATATAGCACTTTTAGTAGGCCTAGAAGTACTAAGAGCACTCTAAAAGTTAATAAGTTTATCTTTAGCGCTATTTCTATAGAAATCGAAAATAACATTAATATTACTAATATAGAGCCTATTATAGAAGACTATAGTTAGTATTGCTACACTAATAGAGCTAAAGAGATAGTATAGGATATAGAAAATACTATTTATACTTATACCTATAAATTTATCCTAAAAGGCAGTATAATAAATAAAACTAGTATTAAGGTCTCTAAAGACAATATATATTACTTACTTTAGTAGAATACAGTAATATATATCTTTAGAATTTATAATAACTGTAAAGTAAAGCGCTAAAACTAGCAGTATAAAGGTAAGGATGCTAAGGCATCTATAGGTAACGCTAAAGTAGCTAGAAAAGGCAAAATATAGGCAAAAGCAGTAGCTACTATATACTACAGTAGCAATATAGTAAAAAGAGGTAAAGAGACTATTACTGTAGATTTATCTACTAGTTTACTGTTATAGGTAGCATTGCTTGCTATTTACTTCTTTAATAAATTTAGTAGAATTAATAGCACTATTGTTACGGTGGGATCCGACGTGGGTTTGTCGGAAGTAACGATGGGTTGTCGGATTCGACAGGTTATATAATGATTCGTAAGAGGAGTCGTAAGAGCTTCTGTGAGGAGCATCTAATAATAATGTTCTGGTAAATGATTGTTGATTGTTCAATCTAACTACTTAAGCGTTGCTTCTGACTACTTATACATAATTGCGGTCACGTGCACTAGTGACCTGCGGGCCTGTAGGATTATCCCGTAACAACTATTGTAGGTGCTTTAGCTAGCATTAGCTATATAAACTTACTCTTTATTCTATTAGCTAAGGTATAATCCTAAACTTAGTGTAATAGTCTCCTTTAGGAAAAGTGTAAATCTAACGCTAAGGAAATAATTAAAGCTTACCTTAAGGATACTTTTATAGATAATAACGCTATATAGAAGTAACTTAACCTCTATATTGCTAAAATTAATAAGTTAAATAAAAA
Organism: Atkinsonella hypoxylon; assembly: GCA_000729835.1. Lineage (NCBI taxonomy): Eukaryota > Fungi > Ascomycota > Sordariomycetes > Hypocreales > Clavicipitaceae > Atkinsonella > Atkinsonella hypoxylon. The sequence goes on from JFHB01000214.1 coordinate 4,942, forward strand.
GATTAACTAGATTAAAATAAAGGCTAAAGGAGGTCTATTTAATAAGTATTTTAATAAATTATAAACTACTATCTGCAGTATATATAACTAACTAAATAGCATAAGTTAATTTAATAAAGATATTAATAACGTTATTAATAAAAATAAAACCTTACTAAAGGTTGCTAGCAATATTAATATACTATAGGCAGAAAATAGACGTTTATAACACAAAATTAACTGCATTTATGCAGACTTCTTAGAACACTTAGCTAACTAGCCTATTACTACATAAAGCCTCTTTAGTAATAGATTTAGCACTATTTAATGTAGAAAAAGTGCTTAGTTTATGCTAATTAACCTATCTTTAACGCGTTTCTCTCTATTAATTCTGCAAAAAATACCTTCTACAGTAAAGCTAATGCTAACTAAGGTAAAAACGCTAACTAAGAGGCTAGCTGTAGGTAAACTAGTAGAAACACCTGCTAAGTGTAAGATAAGTGCCTCTTAGGTAAAACTCTCCCTAAAGCTGCTAGAAGCATTTATTAGCTTTACTTTCTAAAGAGAACTAATAAGCCTACTATAACTAACTAACAATTTACTGCTATTACTAATGCTTAAGGATTAAAATAGGCTATATATATATAAAGAAATACACTAAAGAGATCTAACAGAAAATTAGCTTTAATATAGATTAATTTTTAATGCTTTTAACACTGTATAGAACAATCTTGCATAAGGAATGTGCTATATAGATTTAACAAATTAGCTTTATTATATAAGATTAATTTATAGGATTTAACATTATTTAGGATAATTTTATGTAACTTTACTTATATATAGGTTATAGAACGAGCTTTAACGCTCTATTAGGTTTAAGGAAATCTATTAATTTAATATATAGATTTAATAGTTACTAGATTATAAGTGTAATTTAAGTATTATAAGTGCATAGAGAAAATATATAAATATAGCAACCTACGCTGTAGATTGCACTATAATAACAACAATGTATACTTACGCAATAAAACAATAACTACCTTTCTACACCTTTTATAATAGCTAGATTAATAAGTTATTTAGTTTAATTTAACACACCTTCTAACAACTAACAATTAATTTTTTAGAACAGCTAGAACAGCTAATCTTTTTTATAGAGGTAGCACTTATTATAGGATAATTCTATAGACCTATAGGTTACTAGTGCATGTAACTGCAATTATGTATAAGTAGTTAGAAGTAACGCTTAAGTAGTTAGATTAAACAATTAACAATTATTTACTAGAACATTATTATTAGATGCTCCTTATAGAAGCTCTTACGACTCCCCTTACGAATTATTACATAACCTGTCGAATTCGACAACCTATAGTCACATCCAATAAACCTATGTCGGATCCCACCGTAACAACCTTCTTCTCTTATAGGTCTAGTATTATAGCTAATAAGAACTTTACATTATTAGGTTAATTCTTTAACTATATAATTCTTTTGCTTTAGGGATATAACTAAACATCTTAAGCTGCTAGCTACTCTTAACTAATAAATATATTATAACCTATATTAGTAATATAAAATTTCTGTTTAATAAATTATTGTCTATTTAGCTTTATTGTTTCTTTAATACAGTAAGTAACCTTTCTAGCACTTTAATTATAATAATTAGATAGAGATATAGGCGTTAATAGCTTCTTAGGAACCTATTCTAATAACTTCTTAGCTTGCTTAGCTACTTAACAGCTAACTAGCAACGAAATATCTGCTTCTATATTATATAAAGCTTAGATCTTAAATCTTAATCTATATAACTATAACTGTACAGGAATTATAAATAAATTCGGGTTTTTATTACTAATTCTAGCTACCTATAGCATCTTAACTACTATAAAGACTTCTAGTAGTGCTTCTAGTTTTCTAAATTAGAAAATAAACTAGAAAACTAAGACTCTTTTTCTTCTTCTTTTAGTACTTATTCTATAGCAGTAACCTTCTTTTTATTAGAGCAGTTATGGGTAAAGTGCTCTTTTTCTTTACAATTAAAGCATTAGCTTTTAGCTAATACTTACTCTCTTTTATAGGAAGAATTCCTAATTTCTAGTAACTTATAGTTACTTCTGCTAGCTTTAAGAGAACAGTAAGGTTTCTTTTTAACAGCTTTATAGGCCTTTTTAATGTTAAGTTCCTTTCTCTTTTGTTAACGCTCCTTAGCAATTTGCTTATAAGCTAACGCTGCATTAGCTATATAACTAGAAAACACCTTATAGCTAATGTTAAGGTCTTTAGACTCTATTAATAAGGCAGGATTTAAGTAAGCAGAGATATACTTATAAAGCACGCTCTTTTACTTACTTACTAGAATATTAGCTTTATCTATAAGTTTATTAATCTAACTAATATATACATTAATGTTCTTATTAAGAGAGTTATAGACTATGTTGGTAGACCAAGGGTCTTTATTTATACTCCTTCGAGTCGGCCCTACGACCAGTTCACTAGTGCACTAGTATTTACATTAAAGAGGTTTAAATTCGGTTATCTAGGAGTTGTATCTAACTAGCAAAAGAGGCTACATTATATACCCTGTTAGATGCCTTATATGCCTTAGGTATAGTATTGTGTTAAGGGGGAATTAAGGGGTATTAGCGACCCTAATGTAAGTGGAGACTAATATATAGATGCAACTAATCAGCAGTTATATCTACCTATATAGGTGCTAGAATTGCACAATAGAGTTATAACAATTCTAATACTAGCAGTCTCTCTTTTTATTGTGCTAGTAGAGTAACTGTAACAGTTACAGTAATAATAAAATAGATTAAAGGAATAAACAACAATAAATCTAATATCTTTCTGCATTAACTTATAGGTCTCTTTACCTAGTCTTCTACCTATATATTAGCCTTATTGTTATTAATAAAGGATTTAAGAGTCTTATTTAGCGTTACTTTTGTTATTAAATTAGCGATATTATCTTTACTGTTAATCTAATAGATTTTGTTAATTTTGCGCCTTTTGTATAATTAATGTAGCGCTATAATATTAATTATTAATCTCTTTTCCTTTATTATGCTAAGCTTTATAAGGCATTTATACAATAAGAACGAATCTATATAAACTACTAGTGGAATTAGCAGTATCTATAGCTGCTTTATTACTATATTTAATGTAGTGCTAATAGTATATAATATATCTATACCTTACACTATACTATATAGTTTTAATGTAAGCGCGCTCCTTATAACTCTCTTGCTTTTAATAGAGCTATATATAATAATGTTGCCTTTTATTATAAATTTAGCATTTTCTTTATAAGCTTCTTTATTGCCTAGGATAATTATATATTCTATCTAGAAGCTTAAATCTTTATTATTTATAAAGGATTTATTAATAAATATATACAATTTAGTAGAGGGGAGGTCTATTAAGATATATTATAATCTATAGGTTTAGTTGTTAATCTACTATTAAAGCCTCTTATTTAGTTGCTTAATATTGTTAATTGTAATATCTTACTGTTATACAGCAATAGAAAGGTTAAATATAGCTTCTAGTTAATAGATTGTAGCAATATATACGCTGCAAGCTTATTGCTTAATGTACTATTGTTTTATTAAATCTATATTAACACTAGTAGTATTAATAGGCTAAATCCTCTTAATTTAGCTTTTCTAGTAAATAGTTAAAGTGCTGTTATTAGATTTAGTTAATATATATCCGTTAAAAATTAGTAGCGTTTTTGCTGTTAGGCTTTACTTTAGCTTTATAGTAAAATTAGCCTTTTACAGTTTAGATTCCTTATAGTTAAAGAAGGTTCTATTGCTTAGTTCTAGTGTATTGTTAGTCTACATTCTAATAATTCTAAAGTAGTTATTATTATTTAATATTAGTAAGTAAGGGTTATATATTAATGTAACTATACTTAAATTATTCTAGTAGTAGCAGAAGTATATAGACTACTAATGTATACTTGCTTTAGCGATTCTATATAGAGGCTTAATTACTTCTATTACTGTATTGTAGGGATATAGGTATTTAATTTAGTTAGGAAGTTATGCAATAATTAATCTATTTAGATTAGTATTAAATTGCATATAAGCCTATATAATATTGCAGATCTATAAAATAATATTGCGTTGTTAGAGAGATAGAGCTAGTGCTACAATTAAGCGTTAACTAGCTTATTAAATTGTTAGGGATTGCGTTAAAATTAACAATTTATTGCTGTTATTATATTCTTAGATAACTAGTCTTAACTTCTTATACAGTAATATAGTTCCTTTTCCTTTAACTATATAAGATTTAAAGATATAGCTATTATATATAGTAGAGTTAAATTTAATAAATTAGAAGACGTCTTTAGCTAATAGTGCGTTAATTTTAGCTTAGTTAAATGCTTTAAATAGAGCACCTTTTACTGTAATCTTATTGTCTTTCCTTAGTTATATAGCTAAGTTGTAGTTTACTGTTTCTTTTGTAGAAAGGAAAATTTTATCGCTAGATTTATATAGCAATATATAAATAGGATTAATATTACTACTAGAATTAAGATTATAAGGACTACTAGTAGTTAAGCTAGAAACAGTAATATATCTATTTACTCTATTGTTAAAAGTAGAGAAATTTTATGTAGAATTAATTAAAATAGAAAAAGGATTCTTTCTTAGTCTTCTAGGGCCTTTTTTCTATATTAGGTTTAGATTAATTAGTTGTTTTACCTTTAGAGGTCTTTCTCTCTTTTTTAGTAGAATAGAATTGCTTTTAGGCAGGGATTCTATATTGCTTTTGTTAGATATAGCGTTAGAAACAGTAGAATAATTGTTAGATTTATTGTTATTATAGTAGTAGGGTTTTACAATAGTTATACAAAAATAAATAGAGCTATAAGGCATTTGCACAGTATATTTCTTGCTATCTATAGCAAGCAGCTTATAGAGGCCTTACTAGCCTTCTTTTTTACGCTATATATATACTTCTAACTGTAGAGGTAGTAAATGCGTTAGTGTTATATTTAGGCTGTTGCAAGAGGTAAGAGCATTATGAATTTGCCTTTATACTAGGCACTTTTAGGCTTTATTAGTGGCTTTATATAGAATTAAAGCTTATTGTATTATAGAAAGGCTTAGAGGTAAATTATCTATTATATAGAAATAGGCACTAAAGACTAATAATATAGGTATAAGACTGTTAGGTTTAGCAGAATTATTAACAGCTTTAATAGCTATCTAAAGCTTTTAATCCTTTATAATACTAGTATTAGTGCCTAATTTATTGCTAATAATGTTGTAAGCTCTTTATAATAGGCTATAGTACTATTTAACTTTACTAATGCTGTTATAAGCTTTAATAGGAACTTTATTAATATTAATAGATAACATTTATATATAATAGCGGAATTTAGTAGATATAAAGTTCTTTCTAGTATTATAAACTATCTAGTTAAGAGAACCTAGATAGATATTAATCTAGCATTCTTTTAATGCATTCTAGATATTTTATGCTTTTTACTTTTAGAGTTCTAGAAAGTAGGCTACTTAGAATAAGGTTGTAGAATTAATAACGTAAAGAATAGAGCTGCTGTTTAGGTATATAATATTAATAAGGATTTTATAGTTAAAGTTATAGTTATCCTTTAGTGTAAATTAGAATTAACTAGGTAATTTACTGTTAAGTTAGCAGTAGTAGCAGACTTATATAATTCTATTAATAGCATTGTTGTTACTAATATCTTTACCTATACGTTATAGAATCTTTATTAATTGTTGTATAGAGGGATGCCTAAATTAACAATAAAGCTAATAGATTTACTTTTCTAATAGAAAGAATATAGCTGCTTCTATAGCTTCTAGAGTCTACTATAGATGTCCCTATTTCTAGATAATAGAAACCTTTTAGTTGCCTTAAATTAGCACGTTTTTAAGGTTGTTAAGCTTTATATACATCTTATCTATATTATTAATGCTATATAGAAATAAAGTGCTTATATTAATAACGTAAAATGTAATTAGGCTAAAGACTATTAGAACTATAATAACACCTATTAAAGTTGCTAATCCTGCGCTAAATGTAATTATATAGTGTTAATTAAATAGATTTATCTTTAATAAAGACATTTTCTTTACTAGTGCCTATACTTAGTTAATTCTAGCTGTTAATACGCTTACTGCTTTAGTGTTAAGTAAGATACCTCTAAATGCCTTACTAGAATAACGTTCTTCTAATATATAAGATAACAAATATAATAAAGGGTCTATAGGATTTAATTAATCTTCTGTAAATAGGTCTTCCTTATGTAGTATATACTAATAGGCTTCTTCCTTAAGGTTCTAGAAGATAGCTCTATTGTCTACAGTTGCAGTATTAGTAAAGAATTGTATAATTATTAGCTAAGGGGCTTTTCCTTTATTAGCTATATTAGATTCTTTAATAAATGCCTTACCTATATTCTAAGTATTATTAGAACTATTATTCTATATAGGTTTACTTAATCCTTTATAAGCCTATAGATAGACTCTAAATTTACTATCTAAAGAAGAGGTTTTATACTTCTTATTATTCTACTATCTTTACTATACTTCTTAATGTTCTTTTTTGCTATACTTTATTAACTAATATTCTTCTTTTCTGCAGATAAAGCAGCATTATTTTCTAGTCTTACTTCTACTACAGCTAGAATCTCTTAAACGTTAATATTAACAGTCTATATAAAGAGCTTTATTATTAATATTAAGTTAGTTAAATCTAGTGTAGAATTAGCTAATTTCCTTTTGTGCTTCTATAATACTAATTAACTTTTATAGGTTGCTAATAAGCTCTTAGAATATTATATTAGTTGTAAATTTAGCTTAGCTATATTTAGAGATACCTCTAACTGCTTAAAGGGTTTACTTAATAAGTTTAGAATTATCTATAAAAGAGTTAAAAAGGCTATTATAAATGTCTTAAAGGTTCTAGATTATTATATTAAGGCAGTTAAGTATAGATTTATTAAGGTTCTTAGCGATTATACTATATAATATAATGCTGTTCTATCTTTAACAATAGAACTGCTTATTAGTTAAGGTCTTAAAGTGTTATCTAATAATTTTAACTATTTAATTAAAGATATAATTTATTCTTATATTTATTGCAATTATTGTAAGGTAGAATTTATATATATTACCTATTAGTATTACTAGAAATACCTTTATTATTGCTAGTTCTAAGAAATTAAGCTGTTAGTATAGGTCTTTAAGTATAACTACTTTTAGTATAATAAAATTAAATATATTGCTGCTATATTTATTGCTTTCCTTATAGATTTTTATAAGGTTAAGGACTTTTCTTATATTAGTCTAAGAAGAATCTATTATAGAAGAAAGTAACAGTTATAGTACTAAAAGCAGAAGAAATCTTATATTCTATAGTAGAGAGAGAGAAGGTAGCATTTCTACTAATTTACCTATTAGATTACTAGATACACTTAATAAAAGTAATAAAGAGAGTGCTAAAAGTGTAGAAGGAGGGTTCTATAAAGAAGATTAAGGCTTCTTTACTATAGATATAGGTTCTATATTTAGGTGTAAATTTAAGTAGAATTTACTTAATGCTACTTATTTATTAATCTCTTCTTCTAGCTATATAGATTGTTTCTCTTCTTATAGCACTCTTTTAAGAGAATTAGCAATTTAGCTGCTACTTCTGCCTATATAAACTCTATATTTATATAGTAAGTTATATAACGCTTTAATAATTAGAGTAGAAGCTCTTTAAAATAGGTCTTTATTTTAGTTATAGAAGTTAAATTTAAAGTTCTTCTATTATTCTTAATCTCTAAATCTTTAATCTTTATAAAGGTTAATTATAAAGGTAATTCTATTGTTTAGATTAATAGTAGTAGTAGTTTCTAGGTTAATTTTATATATTAAGTTTTAATCTATTAATAGAAGTTTCTAATACTTTTAAAGTTATTCTAAGAGCTTATTAGGTTATAGTTATAGCTTAAATTCTTATAAATCTGCCTAGAGTTATTATAAACTTATTATATTAAATAAGATTAAGTAGTATAGAAAGAGAAAGTAGGTGTAATAGAATTAGTATAAAGATAAAGGGATTTAGCTAGCTTCTAGCTAAGTTCTAAGATAGTTAAAGGAGTTAAATTCTATAGTGTTAGCTGCTAAAGGTTCTAGCTAGTAATTTAATTCCTTAGGAGTTTAATATTAATAATTAGTTAAACTAAAACATTATTATAAGTTAATATAACTTAGTAACTAAGTAATTGTAAAGATATCCCTTTCTTTAGCACGCTTTACTGCTTACGTTAGCTACTAAAGGTCTTAGCTAATAGTATTATATCTCTTCTTACTAAACCTAGCTAATCTATAGTTAGTTATGCTAATCTCTTTAGTTGTACTAAAGACTCCTAGTTAAGTAACTACTAATTAGTGTTAGTAGACTAAAGGTCTTTATTTATACTCCTTTAAGTTAGCCCTACAACTAGTTTACTAGTGCACTAGTATTTACATTAAAGAGGTTTAAATTTAGTTATTTAGGAGTTATATCTAACTAGCAAAAGAGGCTACATTATATACCCTATTAAATGCCTTATATGCCTTAGGCATAGTGTTGTGTTAAGGGGGAATTAAGGGGTATTAGCAACCCTGATGTAAGTAGAGACTAATGTGCGGATGCAACTAATTAGCGGTTGTATCCACCCACGCAGGTGCCGGAATCGCACGATGGAGTCATGACGATTCCAACAGACTATATCCTAAAGGGCTTTATAAGCGTATATAGCTTTATTAAAGTTCTAATATATAGCAGTAAGAGTAGCAATTATCTTAGTAGAGTTTCTAAAGGGATTTATTAAGGTTCTACTATAATTGTTAAAAATAAGCTACCCTGTATAGCCTATTTTTATGCTTGCTAGTTGCCTGTTAGTTGCTCTATCACGTGACCCTAACTAGGTCTTGTTACGTTGATTTTTGGTAGAGATATCGCTATTACTAGATGCAAAACATCTAGAATCGACTAAGGCAAAGTTGCCTAACCTATAGTCAACTTTAACAGCGATTTTCTCTACAACTAGCAATAGTAGAAATTCAAGAAGTATACTATTTAAAAGCTAAGAATTAGGGCTATTTAATGGTATAATTGTTAGATAGAGTTGCTTATAAGGGTTATTTACTATTAGTAGAATTTGTTAAATTGTGCACGTAGGTTTCTTATTTATATAGCTGTAAGTCGATTTTTTTGTTTTTATATAGTAAATCTTTTTGCGGAAATTATAAAGTAGCCTATAAGCCCCTTCTAGTAACTACAGCCCGCTAATATAGTTAGAGGGTCTATAAGGGACTGGAAAGATTTAAGATTCTACCCTTACTATTCGTTACAGCGCTCTTAATATAAAGATACTACTATTACAGTTATCTATTGCCTCTACGTAATCTATACTATACACTACAGCTTAATTTAGGCTGCTGCTGCTTCCACTACGTAATAATTGCTAGGAGCAATTATAGGTGCTAAATATAAGAGACCACTACCCTTTTCTATCTAGTTCTGTAATCCCTCTTATTTTCAATAGATTATAAGCCCGGAAGACCTATCTGCAAGCTATTAGCCTGCTGAAAATCTACTATTGTGTACTGTATTACCTACTAGAAGCTATATTAAGACCTACGCTAGCAGCTATTGCTGCTAAAACTATTAGTAGCTTGCTGGAAGCTATTAATACCTGCTGCACACACATCGCTAGCTACTATACTAGTGTTTTTATTCTGCCTACCCTATGCCTCCTGCACTCTATACACCCTATGTATATACACTTTTAAAGCTATTCTTAATAGCTAGGTTCTATTGTTGCGCAACATTAAAATATACATATTTACATACATTACATTTGCACTGCAAATCGTTTTATTAGGCACTACTTAATTAATTATTTCTATTAAGAAATAAGCTTAGCGCTGCACTATATCGCTTGTTGTTGTTATTATATTGTACACTCTATGCACCTCTATTAGTAGCTATACTACAATTTGTAGTGCACGCCTAACAGCTCTTATTGCAGATATTCCTGTATTTTCGGTTGTAGAATTAATTTATATAGTAATCCCACTAGTTAGGATTTTAAAGTAGGAATTAGCTGGATATCCCTAAATTAGCTGTGCCTAGGTCTCTACTAATTTATTAGAACCTAATTGGAGAAGAATCTCCTGAATTTTTTGGCTAAAAATAGCTAGGACCTATGTTTTATGCCCCTTACAACTGCTTATTAATCTAGTCTGCTATATAAATTGTATGTGCATATAGATCGCGATACAACGCAGCCTTTAGAGCCTATTATACCTGTTACAAAAGAAATTAGAGAAAAATCTCAGTATAATTTCTAAAGATATAGGGCACTTCTAGGTCTATAATAGAGCAATCTATTAATATCTAGTAGAAGTTATTACTGTTATTTACTACTATTTCCACTGTAATTTAGCTATAATTAGCTATAAAAGAGCGTTAAATTAGCTACTTTTTAAACCCTTAAAATAGCACTAAAAGGAACAGGCAAAGGAAAGAGCATAAGCCCTAAACGGGGTAGTAGTTCTAGTACACTAGCTAATCTAGCTGCTGCTACTAGCTTTCCTGGTCCAGCTAGATCCCCCCCTTAGCTAGTAGATTCCTCTTCTAATAAAGAAGATTATACAGCTAAGAAGGCTCTAAAAGAAGCTAGATTAGCTTCTAAAAGAGTAGTGTAAGTCTATAATATATAAGCTAACCTAAAAGCTTAAATAGATAAGCAATAAGAGACCCTAAATAGATTTATTAGGTATAGTAAAGCAAAATAAAGCTAAAATAAAGGTAATATAGCTGATTTACTAAGTAAATTAGATACTATAATTACATCTATAGGTAATCTCTCTATAGAGTCTCCCTCTAAGGTAGTAGATCCTATTACTTCTAAAAGAGCTTCTAAAGTCTCTTTTAAAGCCCCTAAACCTTCTAGTTCCTCTAATAGTGCTACTTTTCTGCCTACTTTTAATAAAGGCACTATAAAAGAGTTAAATAAGAAGGTCTACTTAATTCTAGAGGCTGCTAAGCTAAAAGGCCCTAAAAATTTTAAACAGTAGAAGCAAGCTTTAACTATTTAATTTAGGGCACTAGGATTCCCTTAATTTATTAATAATCCTAGTATAGCTAGTACTTTAGTAGATTTAGAACAAGCTATTATCCTTATAATTATAAGAGATAGTTGCCAATCTAGACCTTAAGCTGCTATAAGCTAGTATAAGTTCCCTATAGATGCCTATAACGTTCTAGTTAGGCAGTATTCGCAGAGTGCTAAAATACAATGTAGTACGCTATATACTAGTTATTATAACTTATTGTTTTCGAACTATAAGGGATCTTTAGAGGCCTTTAATGCTGAATTTAATAATTTACTAGCTAGATTACAGCTCTATAGTGTAGCTATTAATCCTATTAACTAGGTAAATTATTATATTAATACTTTAAAGAAGACCTTCCCTAGCTAGGCTAAAAGGCAGCAATATTCTATTAGAGCTACTAGAGCACAAGGTCTATCTGTAAAAATGCTAAATTTACAGTTCCTTATAGCTAATTTATTAGAAGAATAAAGAGATAAAAGCTCCTCTATATCTAAGGCTCTTAGTTATAAAGCTTCTAATTCTAATAGTTCTAATAATAAGGCTAATTAAGGAAAGAATCCTCCTAATTAGAAGAAGAATTCTAATTCTAATTCTAACGATTCTAATGCCTCTAAAGAAAAAGATTAAGATAAAGCCTCTAAGAATAAGAAGAAGTAGAAGGGCTAAAGAAGAAGTAACAAAAATTCTAGGAATAAGGATAGAGAAGCTGCTTTTGCTATAGGTTGTTATAACCTATCCACTAGCAACTAGGATACTATAGAATCTAATAATTCTAGCAGTTCTAGTAGTAATAATTCTTAGGATTTAGATACAGAATCTACTACTAGTGATACTAGTACTACTAGTAATAATACCCCTTCTTTTAACTATTCTAATGGAATAATTAAAAACTCCTTACTATACAATATAGGTTCTACCTATTATATAGTTAACAATAAGGCATTTTTTAGGACTTTTAAGCCTATAAAAAAGGGTAAAACTGCGCCTATTGCTACTAGAGGAGGTTCTATTTATCCTAAAGAACAGGGAACTGCTGTATTCTAGGTACTAGTTAGTACAAATCCAGCTAAATATAGGCCTTTAGCTCTAAAGGATGCTCTGTATTGCCTAGGTTTAGATACTAACCTAATTAGTAGTCTAAAGCACTATTTAACAGGGGGCACTCTCCTTAGAAATTAGCTATTTCTAGCTAATAGAAGCTGCTGTAGGCTTCTAAATCCCAAAAAGTATAGTTTCTTTCTACAGCTTAAGGGGCAAGAGACCCCTAGAGTGTGTAAAAACCACGCTAATCTCTCTTATATAGGATTTCTAGCTAGCAATAGTTATAATAGCAGTTATAATGCTAGTTATTCTATAGAGGTTTAAATCCCTTAACAGCCTAGTTTTAATCTAGAGAAATATAGCTAAATCAAGGAATTATCTAATTTTAAAGAAGATAATACCAATAACAATGCTATAGAGCTATTAGCCCTAGTTCCTAAACGGGCTCCTAGTTAGATTCCTTCTAATAATAGGGATTTAGAAGGTCTAAATCCTGAGTTGCTGGATATTAGAGGAAGTAGCCGTCTAGATCCCTTAAACAAGGCCTGTGGTTCTTAAGAGATCTAGCAAGATAGGGAGCAACAGGAAGCTAGCTTTAATGATAATTCTAGTAGTAATTCTCCTATTACTGCTTCTTCTTCCTATAAAAAGCTCCTAGAATTAGCTGCTACTTAGCACGTTAGATTAGGGCATATAGAACTCCCTTTACTAAAGAAGACTGCTTCTATTACTAAAGGTATTCCTAATTTTACAAAAATCAAGGAAAAGGATTTTAACTGCCTAGCTTGCAACTAAGCTAAAGCTGTTAGAAGACCTAGTAAGTATGCTATTCCTAATCCCCCTAGATGTTTAGATATTATAGAGGGAGATACCGTTAAAATAGAGCCTATACTGCACAATAAGAGGCCTTTAGTTCTTTTTCTAATTAATAGAAAATTACAGTATAAGTAGTCTTTTAATCTAGCTAATAAAGAGAGTTCTACTCTCTATAGCTATATTAAAGGCTTCTTTAAGGAATTAAAAAACCAGTATAACTGCTACCCTAAACACCTTTATTTTAATAGTAGTACAGAAATTAATACTAGGTTGCAAGCTTAGCTATCTTCTAAGGGTATTTACTTTAGCACCTCTTGCCCCTATATTTACGAACAGAATAGGCTAATAGAGAGAGCTATAAGGGTACTTCTAGACCGTTTGCGTGCTACCCTACAGTGGTTACAATTACCTCTGTATCTATAGTCTTACATCCTTCCTGCTATAGTGGATTTAGTTAATACTACTGCGAATAGTACTAAACCACTAAGTTCTAAACAGCTATATCTAGCTAATTTAGAGCCTTCTAAGACCTATAAGCCTGATTTTACTAAAATAAGGGCTATAGGCTCCTATTGTGAAGTTCTAATTCCTTTAGAATAACAATCTAGGTTGCAGAAGCTAGCTAAAAGAACTATTCCTAATAGACTTTTAGCTACACTAAGTTCTAATGTATATCTAATATATATCCCCTCTAAACGAGCTGTTATAAAGACTAGCTTCGTTAAAATTATAGAAGGAATAGGTCCTATTTTATAGAGTATCCCTAAGGTTCCTATTGGTTCTATAGTGGATAATCCTTTAGAGGGAGAAATCGATAACCAGCAATTAGTAGATAATTATACTCCTAAGTATCCTTATTTTAGTTATCTAGATGTGCTAAATTATCTACTAGAACCTATAGATTAAGCTCTTCTACTAAGCAACCCTATAGAAGCTATAGAGGCCCCTAAAGCCCCTATACCTATAGAAACACCTATAGAAGCTACTATAGAAGCTGAAGCTGATGCTGATGCTATAGATTTAGATGGAGATATATTTTCCTTAATTAAGGATCTATGCTTTAAGGCAAGGACTAAAGCAGCTATTACTTCTAATAGTAAGAATAAACTTCCTAATATATAGAAGCAAGCCCTAAAAAGCTCTGCTAAGCAGCATTAGATAGAAGCTACCTATAGCGAATTTAAGCAGCTATTAGCTGCTGGAACCTTTAAATTTATAGGGAAAGACTAAGTACCTAAGGGCTGAAGAGTTCTAAAGAATAGGCTTGTTTATAGGCTTAAAAAGGATAAAGAAAATAATCCTATTAAATATAAGGCCTGCCTTATTGCTAAGGGATTTATGCAAATAGAAGGTTAAGATTACCTAGAGACCTTTGCTGCAACTAGTATTCCTTCTAGCTAGCGTATATTATTAGCTCTTGCAGCTTTTAATAACTAGGAAGTCGAGCAAATCGATTTTATAGGAGCGTTTTTAAATAGCAAGCTAAAAGAAGCTATTTATATAGAAATCCTAGATAGATTCGTTGAATTTATAGAGCAAGCATCGCTATTAGTAGCTAAGCTACTAATAAGCTGTAATTACAAGCCCTCTAAAGAGCAAGTAATTAAGCTAGAAAAATCCCTCTATAGTCTAAAGCAAAGTCCTAGAGAATAGCAGCAAATTCTAATAGAATTACTTTAAAAGCATAGATTTAAACCTCTTATATTAGACCTAGCAGTCTTTTATAACCTAGCTACATCTACGTATATTACTACTTATATAGATAACTGTCTTCTAATTAGGCCTAATTTACAATATATTAATAAGCTTAAAAAGCTACTAAATTAAGCTTATCTAATAGAAGATAGAGGACCAGCAGAATTCTTCCTAGGCGTTTAAATTACCTATAATAGGTCTAAAAGGTCTATTAAAATCTATCAATCTTAATACATCCTTAAAGCCCTAGAAAGATTCAATATGCTAGATGCTAAGCCGGCTTCTATCCCTATACAGCCAGGAATCCTAAAGCAACTAGTTACAAAACCTCTCTTAAAATCCGATTATAAGCTTTATTAGAGCATAATAGGCACTATAATGTACCTTATGTTGCTAACTAGGGCTAATATTGCTTTTTCCGTTTAGTAGCTATTAATCTTCTTAGCTAAGCCCTATATAGAGCATCTAAACGCCTCTAAGCACCTCCTTTGGTACTTAGGTAGTACTAGAAACTTTACTATTGTTTATAAGCGTTCTAGTTTACACTTAAAGTCTAAAAAGTCTTCTAATACTACTATTAGTTATAAAGAAGTCTTAAAGACTCTCCTTAGTTATTACAATAGCGATTTTGCTGGTGATAAAGTCTCTTCTAAATTAACCTATGCTTATCTATATAAGCTAGCTAGTGGACCTATTAGCTGGAAATCAAAGAAAGCTAGTACTATTGCTCTTTCTACCTTAGAAGCAGAATCTAATGCATTATTAGAAGCTATTAGGGAATTAGAGTAGCTCTACGGCCTTTTTAAGGAGATAAAGCTGCCTTTAACCCCTCCTATTTCTATTAGGTATAATAATTAAGGCGCTATAGTTACTGCTTACAACCCAACGTTATATAGTAGAACTAAGCACACCCTTTTAAAGTTTAACTACATTAGGAAAAAGATTTATAAAGGTATAGCTAAGGTTAGTTATATTAATATAAATTAGATGCTAGTAGATAGCCTAACTAAGCCTCTTGCTATTTAAAAGCATTAATAATTTATTAAGTTACTAGAGCTTTCTAGCTAGCTTATAAAAGCAACAAAAACACTCGAAAAATCGAAAAGCAACAAAAAACAGTTAAAAATTAAAAACAACAAAAACAATTAATAACAACTAGTTGTATTTAACTATAACTACCCTGGAATTGCTGGAATTAGTTATGTTATTTTAGTTCTGTTATTAGTACTGTATTTTGTTGGTTAATTCTAACTTAGATATCCTTTAAAGGAGCTAAGTTGCTTGTAGAACTAGTTACTTCTCACATTTCTAGAGGGAGTATTAAAAATAAGCTACTCTATATAGCCTATTTTTATGCTTACTAGTTGCCTATTAGTTGCTCTATTACGTAACCCTAACTAGGTTTTGTTACATTAATTTTTAGTAGAGATATCGCTGTTACTAGATGCAAAACATCTAGAATCAACTAAGGCAAAGTTGCCTAACCTATAGTCAACTTTAACAGCGATTTTCTCTACAACTAGCAATAGTAGAAATTCAAGAAGTATACTATTTAAAAGCTAAGAATTAGGGCTATTTAATGGTATAATTGTTGGATAGAGTTGCCTATAAGGGTTATTTACTATTAGTAGAATTTATTAAATTGTGCACATAGGTTTCTTGTTTATATAGCTGTAAGTCGATTTTTTTGTTTTTATATAGTAAATCTTTTTGCAGAAATTATAAAGTAGCCTACAAGCCCCTTCTAGCGACTACAGCCTACCAATATAGTTAAAGGGTCTATAAGGGACTAGAAAGATTTAAGATCCTACCCTCACTATTTGTTACAGCGCTCTTAATATAAAGATACCACTATTACAGTTATCTATTGCCTCTACGTGATCTATACTATATACTACAGCTTGATTTAGGCCGCTGCTGCTTCCACTACGTGATAATTGCTAGGAGCAATTACAGGTGCTAAATATAAGAGACCACTACCCTCTTCTATCTAGTCCTGTAATCCCTCTTATTTTCAATAATAATAAGACTCTAAAAGATTAGTAGTAGCACTAAATATAGCTAAGTAAATAATAGTTATATAACTGTATTTAGTCTTAAAGACTTTAATATCTTCTACGATTTTATTAGCTACTTTATTAACCTAGGCGTTAAAGCCTTTATTTAACTTACTATTAAAGATTAAGGAATTAGTTTCTACTTTCTTTAATTTTCTATTATAATAAGAGTTAGGGGCATCTATATTACTATTTAGATTAAATAGTTAAAAAGCTTTAATAGTAGCTTTCTCTACTAGTTTAAACGTTAAACTAAAAACGCTATTAGCTAAGATTACACTATAACTATATTCTCTTTAAAACTATTGTTCTTCTTTTAGTTAAGTAATTCTAATGTTACTCTCTTTTAACGCTTTAAGGCGTTCCTTTATATATTCTAAGTCTTTACCTATAGCTTTAGATTAATCTTCTTTTAATCTAAGTTCTTTAGAATTATCTTTTAACTTAAATAATATTAAGCTAAGGTTTTCTTCTAAGTTAAGCCTAAGTTCTTTAGAACTATCTTCTTAAACTTCTAGCTCTTTTATCTTAAAGCTTACTAAGTATATAGTTCTTCTTATAATTATATATATAAATCTATATAATTCTTTTTCTTATTAAAATAGCTAATATAGGTAAAATAAAGGGTAGAAGTCTATATTTATTTATTGCTTAAACAGTAAATAAAAACAGCAATCTTAGAGTAATATTATAGCTATAGAGTAAAGATTAAATAGTTTTATTAAGCTTTATTAATAAAGACTTTAAGATAAAGAGAAAAGAAGGAAAAAGAAGGTAAAGCCTTTATAGGTGCAAGAGAGCTATAAGATTAATAGACCTTAGTAGAGTTAATAACCTAAAGTAGAGCTATATCTAGTGCATTTAATAGTCTAACGTTATTCTATAACGGTTTAAGGTTTTACTAAAGAAGACCTAAGGTCCTGCTGGCCTAGGCTAACACTAATAGAGCTGCTAACTTAGAACATCTTAACATTAAGGTTACGTACAATAACAACGAGGCATTGTGCAGAGGGATCGTGACCGTTACAAAGCTGATCTAAAAGCTTAAATGGATAAGTAACAAGAGGTCCTAAATAAATTCATTAGGCATAGTGAAGCAAAGCAAAGCCAAAATAAAGGTAATATAGCTGATTTACTAAGTAAATTAGATACTATAATTATATCTATAGGTAATCTCTCTATAGGGTCTCCCTCTAAGGTAGTAGATCCTGTTACTTCTAAAAGAGCTTCTAAAGTCTCTTTTAAAGCCCCTAAACCTTCTAGCTCTAATAGTGCTACTTTTCTGCCTGCTTTTAATGAAGGCACTATAAAAGAGCTAAATAAGAAGGTCCACTCTATTCTAGAGGCTACTAAGCTAAAAGGCCCTAAAAATTTTAAACAGTAGAAGCAAGCTTTAACTATTTAATTTAGGGCCCTAGAATTCCCTTAATTTATTAATAATCCTAGTATAGCTAGTACATTAGTAGATTTAGAGCAAGCTATTATCCTTATAATTATAAGAGACAGTTGCCAATCTAGACCTTAAGCTGCTATAAGCTAGTATAAGTTCCCTATAGATGCCTATAACGTTCTAGTTAGGCAGTATTCGCAGAGTGCTAAAATACAATGTAGTACGCTATATGCTAGTTATTATAACTTATCGTTTTCGAACTATAAGGGATCTTTAGAGGCCTTTAATGCTAAATTTAATAATTTACTAGCTAGATTATAGCTCTATAGTGTAGCTATCGATTCTATTAACTAAGTAAATCATTATATTGATGCTTTAAAGAAGACCTTCCCTAGCTAGGCTGAAAGGCAGCAATATTCTATTAGAGCTGCTAGAGCACAAGGTCTATCTGTAAAAATGCTGAATTTACAGTTCCTTATAGCTGACTTATTAGAAGAACAAAGAGATAAAA
This sequence comes from Atkinsonella hypoxylon, assembly GCA_000729835.1. Lineage (NCBI taxonomy): Eukaryota > Fungi > Ascomycota > Sordariomycetes > Hypocreales > Clavicipitaceae > Atkinsonella > Atkinsonella hypoxylon. The sequence goes on from JFHB01000214.1 coordinate 23,569, forward strand.
GCTCCTCTATATCTAAGGCTCTTAGTTATAAAGCTTTTAATTCTAATAGTTCTAATAATAATAAAGCTAACTAAGGAAAGAATCCTTCTAATCAAAAGAAGAATTCCGATTCTAATTTTAATGATTCTAATGCCTCTAAAGACATAGATAAAGCCTCTAAGAATAAGAAGAAGTAGAAGGGCCGAAGAAGAAGTAACAAAAACTCTAGGAATAAAGATAGAGAAGCTGCTTTTGCTATAAGTTGTTATAACCTATCCAATAGCAACTAGAATACTACAGATTCCAATAGTGAATCTAGCAGTTCTAGTAGTAATAATTCTTACGATTTAGATATAGAATCTACTACTAGTGATACTAGTACTACTAGTAATAATACCCCTTCTTTTAACTATTCCAATAGAATAATTAAAAACTCCCTACTATACAATACAGGTTCTACCTATTATATAGTGAACAATAAGGCATTTTTTAGGACTTTTAAGCCTATAAAAAAGGGTAAAACTACGCTTATTGCTACAGAAGGAGGTCCTATTTATCCTAAAGGACAGGGAACTGCTGTATTCTAGGTACTAGTTAGTATAAATCCAGCTAAATATAGGCCTTTAGCTCTAAAGAATGCTCTATATTGCCTAGGTTTAGATACTAACCTAATTAGTGGTCTAAAGCACTATTTAATAGGGGGCACTCTCCTTAGAAATCAGCTATTTCTAGCTAATAGAAGCTGCTGTAGGCTTCTAAATCCTAAAAAGCATAGTTTCTTTCTACAGCTTAAGGGGCAAGAAACCCCTAGAGTGTGTAAAAACCACGCTAATCTCTCTTATATAGGTTTTCTTGCTAGTAATAGTTATAATAGCGGTTATAATACTAGTTATCCTATAGAGGTTTAAATCCCTCAACAGCCTAGTTTTAATCTAGAGGAATATAGCTAAATTAAGGAATTATCTAACTTTAAAGAAGAAGAAGAAGATAATACCAATAATAATGCTATAGAGCCATTAGCCCTAGTTCCTAAACAAGCTCCTAGTTAGATTCCTTTTAATAACAGGGATTTAGAAGGTCTAAATCCTAAGTTGCTAGATATTAGAGGAAGTAGCCGTCTAGATCCCTTAAATAAGGCCTGTAGTTCTTAAGAGATCTAGTAAGATAGGGAGCAACAGGAAGCTAGCTTTAATGATAATTCTAGTAGTAATTCTCCTACTACTGCTTCTTCTTCCTATAAGAAGCTCCTAGAATTAGCTACTACTTAGCACGTTAGATTAGAGTATATAGGACTCCCTCTACTAAAGAAGACTGCTTCTATTACTAAAGGAATCCCTGATTTTTCGAAAATTAAGGATAAGAATTTTAACTGCCTAGCTTGTAACTAAGCTAAAGCTGTTAGAAGATCTAGCAAGCGTGCTATTACTAACCCCCCTAGATGTTTAGATATTATAGAGGGAGATACCGTTAAAATAGAGCCTATACTGCACAATAAGAGGCCTCTAGTTCTTTTTCTAATTAATAAAAAATCACGGTATAAGTAGTCTTTTAATCTAGCTAATAAAGAGGGTTTTACTCTTTATAGCTGTATTAAAGGCTTCTTTAAGGAATTAAAGAACCAGTATAACTGCTACCCTAAATATCTTTATTTTAATAGTAGTACAGAAATTAATACTAGGTTGCAAGCTTAGCTATCTTCTAAGGGTATTTGCTTTAGCACCTCTTGCCCCTATATTTATAAATAGAATAGGCTAATAGAGAGAGCTATAAGGGTACTTCTAGACCGTTTACGTGCTACCCTACAGTAGTTACAATTACCTCTATATCTTTAGTCTTATATCCTTCCTGCTATAGTGGATTTAGTAAATATTACAGCTAATACTACTAAGCCACTAAGTTCTAAACAGCTATTTCTAGCTAATTTAGAGTCTTCTAAGACCTATAAGCCTAATTTTACTAAAATAAGGGCTATAGGCTTCTATTGCGAAGTTCTAATTCCTTTAGAACAACAATCTAGGTTGCAGAAGCTAGCTAAAAGAACTATTCCTAATAGACTTTTAGCTACACTAGGTTCTAATGTATATCTAATATATATCCCCTCTAAATAAGCTGTTATAAAGACTAGCTTCATTAAAATTATAGAAGGAATAGGTCCTATTTTACAGGGCATCCCTAAGGTTCCTATTAGTTCTATAGTAGATAATCCTTTAGAGGGAGAAATTAATAACCAGCAATTAGTGGATAATTATACTCTTAAGTATCCTTATTCTAGTTATCTAGATGTGCTGAATCATCCACTAGAACCTATAGATCAAGCTCTTCTACTAAGCAACCCTATAGAAGATATAGAGGCCCCTAAAGCCCCTATATCTATAGAAGCCCCTTAGGCTAATATAGAACCTATAGAAGCTGAAGCTGATGCTAATGCTATAGATCTAGATAGAGATATATTTTCCTTAATAAAGGATCTATGTTTTAAGGCTAGAACTAAAGCAGCTATTTCTAATAGCAAGGATGAACTTCCTAATACGTGGAAGTAAGCCCTAAAAAGCTCTGCTAAGTAGCATTAAATAGAAGCTACCTATAGCGAATTTAAGCAGCTATTAGCTGCTAGAACCTTTAAATTTATAGGGAAAGACTAAGTACCTAAGGGCTGAAGAGTTCTAAAGAATAGGCTTATTTACAGGCTTAAAAAGGATAAAGAAAATAATTCTATTAAATATAAGGCCTACCTTGTTGCTAAGAGATTTATGTAAATAGAAGGTTAAGACTACCTAGAGACCTTTACTGTAACTAGTATTCCTTCTAGCTAGCGTATATTATTAGCTCTTGCAGCTTTTAATAACTAGGAAGTTAAGCAAATCGACTTTATAGGGGCGTTTTTAAATAGCAAGCTAAAAGAAGCTATTTATATAGAAATCCTAGCTAGATTCGTTGAATTTGCAGAGCAAGCATCGCTATTAGTAGCTACGCTACTAAAAAGCTGTAATTATAAGCCTTCTAAAGAGCAAGTAATTAAGCTAGAAAAATCCCTCTATAGTCTAAAGCAAAGTCCTAGAGAATAGCAGCAAATTCTAACAGAATTACTTCAAAAGCACGGATTTAAACCCCTTATATTAGACCTAGCAGTCTTTTATAACCTAGCTACATCTACGTATATTGCTACTTACGTAGATAACTGTCTTCTAATTAGGCCTAATTTACGATATATTAATAAGCTTAAAAAGCTACTAAATCAAGCTTATCTAATAGAATATAGAGGACCAGCAGAATTCTTTCTAGATATACAAATTACCTATAATAGGTCTAAAAGGTCTATTAAAATCCACTAATCTTAATACATCCTTGAAGCCCTAGAAAGATTCAAAATGCTAAATACTAAGCTAGCTTCTATCCCTATACAGCCGGGAATCCTAAAGCAACTAGTTACAAAACTCCTCTCTAAATCCAATTATAAGCTATATTAGAGCATAATAGGCACTATAATGTACCTTATGTTGCTAACTAGAGCTAATATCGCTTTTTCCGTTCAGTAGCTATCAACCTTCCTAGCTAAGCCCTATATAGAGCACCTAAATGCCTCTAAGCACCTCCTACAGTACTTAAGTGGTACTAGAAGCTTTGCTATTATTTATAAGCATTCTAGTCTACACCCTATACAGTCTTCTTCTAAAGCTTCTAGCTCTAAAGAAGTACTTAAGACCCTCCTTAGTTATTGCAATAGCGATTTTGCTGGTGATAAAGTCTCTTCTAAATTAACCTATGCTTATCTATATAAGCTAGCTAGTGGACCTATTAGCTGGAAATCGAAGAAAGCTAGTACTATTGCTCTTTCTACTTTAGAAGTAGAATCTAATACATTATCTAAAGCTATTAGGGAATTAGAGTAGCTCTACAGCCTTTTTAAGGAGATAAAGCTGCCTTTAACCCCTTCTATTCCTATTAGGTGTAATAATTAAGGCACTATAGTTACTACTTACAACTTAACGTTGTATAGTAGAACTAAGCACACCTTTTTGAAGTTTAACTACATTAGGGAAAAGATTCGTAAAGGTATAGCTAAGGTTAGCTATATTAACACAAATTAGATACTAGCAGACAGCCTAACTAAGCCTTTTGCTATTCAAAAGCATTAACAATTTATTAAGTTACTAGAGCTTTCTAGTTAGCTTATAAAAGCAACAAAAATACTTAAAAAATCAAAAAGTAACGAAAAACAGTTAAAAATCGAAAACAATAAAAACAATTAACAACAACTAGTTATATTTAACTATAACTACCCTGGAATTGCTAGAATTAATTATATTATTTAGTTCTATTATTAGTACTATATTTCGTTAGTTAATTCTAACTTAGATATCCTTTAAAGGAACTAAGTTGCTTGTAGAACTAGTTACTTCTTACATTTCTAGAGGGAGTGTTTAAAATAAGCTACCCTATATAGCCTATTTTTATGCCTACTAGTTGCTCTATTACGTGACCCTTACTAGGTCTTGTTACGTTGATTTTTAGTAGGGATATTGCTGTTACTAGATATAAAACATCTAGAATTAACTAAGGCAAAGTTGCCTAACCTATAGTTAACTTTAACTGCGATTTTCTCTACAACTAGTAATAGTAAAAATTCAAGAAGTATACTATTTAAAAGCTAAGAATTAGGGCTATCTAATGGTATAATTGTTAGATAGAGTTGCTTATAAGGGTTGCTTGTTATTAGTGGAATTTGTTAAATTGTGCATGTAGGCGTCTCGTTTGTATAGCCGTAAGTTGATTTTTTTTGTTTTTATATAGTAAATCTTTTTGCGGAAATTATAAAGTAGCCTACAAGCCCCTTCTAGCAACTACAGCCCGCTAATATAGTTAGTAGGTCTATAAAGGACTAGAAAGATTCAAGATCCTACCCTCACTTGTTTGTTACAGCGCTCTTAATATAAGATACCACTATTACAGTTATCTATTGCCTCTACGTGATCTAGTACTACACACTACAGCTTGATTTAGGCCGCTGCTGCTTCCACTACGTGATAATTGCTAGGAGCAATTATAGGTACTAAATCTAAGAGACCACTACCCTCTTAGATATCTAGTCCTGTAATCCCTATTATTTTCAATAATAGCTAATCTATTATATAATAAGTGCACTAGGAACGTTATTAATAGCACTATTAAGCTAATATATAAGCACCTAAGAATTAGTCTCTAGAGTAAAGGGAACTCTATAGAGATAAATTTATAGCCTTCTTAATGTATAGATAATAGCTCTATATTCCTGCTTTATTCTATTATACTTAATTTCTAAATTACTCTAATATCTACTTTTATATTGTATAGAGTATTATTACCTATTAACAATTTACATTAAAACTGCTCTTTATTCTTTTAAGCTTATATTAACTATTAATATAATTTCTTTAGCGTTTAAACTAAGATTAATTATTATAAGAACTAGTGCAGTTATTATTATATACTTAAGGACCTCTATAGCGTTCTTCTAGTTTAGTTCTTAAGGTTATTTAGTACCTTTCTTAAGTAAGATTATAAAAGGCTTTACTTTTATAAAATAATGCTATACCTAGATGTAATAATAGCCTATAAGCCTAAGAAAGAATTTAACCTTAAAGATATTCTTATACTCTATTTACTCTAGAATCTTTATTACTTTTACTTTAAAAGATTTCCTTCTATTAATGCTATATATAAATCTAATAATCTCTATAGTCTTTTAGTATAGCTTTAATTTTATAGTAAATATAGTGCAACTAGCTAGCTTAATATTAATAAGGACTTTATTAATGTTAATTAAATATTCTATAATATATCTTTATTGTTGGAATCGTCATGACTCCATCGTGCGATTCCGGCGCCTGCGTGGGTGGATACAACCGCTGATTGGTTGCATCTGCACATTAGTCTCCACTTACATCGAGATCGCTAATACCCCTTAATTCCCCCTTAACACAACACTATACCTAAGGCATATAAGGCATCTAACGGGGTATATAATGTAGCCTCTTTTGCTAGTTAGATATAACTCCTAAATAACTAAATTTAAACCTCTTTAATGTAAATACTAGTGCACTAGTGAACTAGTTATAGAGCTAACTTAAAGGAGTATAAATTTAACCCTTAGTCTCCTAATACTAATTAGTAGTTGCTTAACTAGAAGTCTTTAGTATAACTAAAGAGATTAGCATAACTAACTATAGATTAGCTAGGTTTAGCAAGAAGAGATGTAATACTGTTAGCTAGAACCCTTAGCGGCTAATGTAACTAGTAAAGCGTGCTAAAGGAAGAGATATCTTTATAATTGCTTAGTTACTAAGTTATATTTACTTATAACAACGTTTTAGTTTAACTAATTGTTAATATTAAACTCCTAAGGAATTAAATTACTAGCTAGAACCCTTAGCAGCTAACGCTATAGAATTTAACTCCCTTAACTATCTTAGAACTTAGCTAGAAGCTAGCTAAATCCCTCTATCTTTATACTAATTCTGTTACACCTACTTTCTCTTTCTATACTACTTAATCTTATTTAATATAATAAGTTTACAACAACCCTAGGTAGATTTATAAGAATTTAAGTAATAACTATAACTTAATAAGCTTTTAGAACAACTTTAAAAGTATTAGAAACTTTTATTAATAAATTAGGACTTAATGTACAAAATTAACCTAGAAACTGCTACTACTACTAATTTAAACAATAGAATTACCTTTACAATTAACCTTTATAAAGATTAAAGATTTAGAGATTAAGAACAATAGAAGAACTTTAAATTTAACTTCTATAACTAGAATAAAGATCTATTTTAAAGAGCTTCTACTCTAATTATTAAAGTATTATATAACTTACTATATAAACATAGAGTCTATATATGTCACGGCCATAAGGGAAAGATCAAATGGTCTTATTAGGCTCTATCAACGAAGACTCTAAGATGGAGAGGAAAGGAGGAAAAAGGAGGCAAAGCCTCTGTAGATGCCTAGGGGCTATAAGATTAACGGACCCTAGTGGAGTTAACACCCTAAAGTAGGGCTACATCTAGTGCATTTAACAGTCTAACGTTGTTCTACAATAGTCTAAGGTTTTTCTAAAGAAAACCTAAGGTTCTATAGCTTAAGCTAGCGCTAATAGTGTAGCTAACTTAGAACACCTTAATATTAAGGTAATAGATAACAATAAAGTATTGTGCTAAGGGCTTATAACTATTACACTACCCTCTTCTAAACCTAATATTATTAGATAATATTAAAGGTTTTACCTATATTATATAGGTCTTTTTCTCTTTATTGTAGTATCCTTAGCAGCTATATTGTTATTGCTGTATTCTACTATAGCTTTATTATTAGCAGCTATAACTAACTATTTCTATAGTCTTACTAGCAGTTCTACAGTATCTAGATACTTTTTATAAAATTTAACTAAAGCTGCTGCTATATTAGCTAAATTTCTTACTAGATACTATTAATTATCTAGGTTATAACCCTTTTAACTAACTTAATATTCTAAGGTCTTATTTTAACCTTTTAATCTAGAGGCTAGTACCTAGTTAACTTTATACTCTATTTAGCCTTAGATTTCTTGTAGTTTCTTTAGTGTAATTAGCTGCTAAGGCAATAGATTAATTAGTGCCTTCTGTAGCCTATTTATATAAAACAATAGAGAACCTTTAAACTAGTTTAGAACATCTAAAATAAAGCTGTAGCCTCTCTTTTTAATTATTAACTATAGACTAGTGTATTAAGAATCTAGTTAAGTAGTTAGAGCTAAAGTTATAAAGCCTTTCTTCTGTATATAGACTTTATTGCCTATATTAAAGTTAACTTCCTTTCTTTTTTAATTAGCTTAGTTCTTTTATACTTTCTAGGCTTTAACTGTATTTTACTATATAAGGTCTTATACCTTCTTTATTTATATAATAATATTTTAAGCAACTTATACTCTTTCTAAATTAATAAGATTAAATAGTTTATTATCTAATGCTAATAGATTCTATAGTAGTTAACCTAACAATACCTAAAGAGAATATATATTTAATAATAAGTGCTATAAGATATTATATATAAAGTCTAAAGCAGAAAGGTAAACACTTTACTGTTTCTAATACTAGTTAATATAGAATCTTAGCTTTTAATCTAATTCCTAATTTATAATTTCTATAGCTCTCTAGGTTTATAGGTATAGAGAACTTCTATAGTAATATTTTATATTAGTTAGCTTATTAATTGTTTCTAAGAATTCTAATATAAAAGAGCTAGTATTATTGCTAATCTAAACACTAAGTAAGCTAAGGAAACAGTATATATATTAATAATACTATTGTACAATCTTTTCTACTGTATCTATCTTATAGCCTAAAAGAGTAGCTATTAGGCAACTAAATTTGTAAATAAACACCTAGATGTAGTTATAGCTAAATTTATCTAGAGGTATATCCTTACTATTAATAACTACCTACTTCTATACTTTATTTAGTACTAGTAAAGAGTATAATAAGCTTAGAGTCTTATTATAGTAAGGTTTATTGCAGTTATAGTTTAGATAATTCTTTATAAAGGTTTAAATATTATAGTTTATTCCTTACTACTAATATTGCTTTTTAATAAGATTAATTGTTTTATATTAACCTCTATAGGCAAAAATAGGTAGTATATAAGCTTTATAAATTAACGCTATATATAAGAAGATCTTTCTGTTATTAGTTTAAACTAAAACTACTAGCTTTCTATTATAGAAACCTAGACCTTATTCTTTATTTTCTTTAATAATTAGGTCTACTAGGTTTGCTCCTTAAAGTCTCCTTTATACACTTAATATTGTTATATTATTAATTTAATTAAGCAGTATTATCTTAAAGGTTTAGTCTAGAGCTTCTTAGGCTTTAATAGTAAAAGTGTTAATAGTCTTCCTTAATAGAGCATTAGTAACAATATTATTCTTTCCCTTTTAATACTAGAAAGTAATATTAAAGTTAGTAAGGAAATTAACCTATCTAACTTAACGCGTTAATAGTAGCCTCTTAGTAGACTAATACAACAGCGCTTAGTAATTAGTAACAATAAAGAATTAAGTACTAAGCAGCTTAGGTTTAAAGTGCTATAACGTTTAAACTATAGCTAATATTTCTTAATCTTAGATAGAATAAACTTATTCTACTAGTGTTATAGTCTTACTAAAGTATTTAATAGGTTTCTATTTATTATTATCTTATAACTATATAATTACTTTTTCTATAGCATTATAAGAAGTATTAGTCTTTACTTAGGTTTTCCTACTAGGTTAAAAGAAAGCTAGTATAGGTGCTTAAGTAGCTAACTTCTTTATTAGATTAAATACTTATTATTATTCTAGTTTAATAATAAAGGTTATATCTTTCTTAAGTAAGTAATTTAGTAGTTCTACTATATTACTAAAGTAACTATAGAATATATAGATATAATTATATAACTTAAGAAAAGATCTTAGTGCAGTCTTAGAAGTTAAATCTTTAATCTTTTAGCTAGTAATAGCTTTAATCTTAGCTAGATTAATTTATATACCTTTTCTAACTTTAATTATTATACCTAAGTAGTTAATACTTTTTATATTAAACTAGGATTTCTTAATATTACTATAAAGATTAGCTTTATATAATTAGTAAATAACTTCTTTAACTTAAGACTAATAAACCTCTTCTACTTTATTATTTATATAGATTAAAATATTATTAGTATAAGCACTAATAAAGAGGTTAAGTAATTTATTAAGTTAAGCGTTAATAAATAACTACTACTAAGCTAGTTTAACTTTTAATCTAAAGGAAAGTACTTTCTACTAAAACGTTCCTTAGTAAGTTTAAAAGGTAGTTAGGTATTAGAAGTCTACTTTAATTAATATCTAATTAAAAGCTCTAATAATATTAATCTTACTTATTCTTTTAGCTTATTAGCAATTAGTAATAGTTCCTTTAATATTTAGAGCAGGAACTAATTAAGGCTTTAGGAAGTTATTAATCTATTAATAATCTTAGTAGAAACACCTCTTGCTAAAGTAAGGTTTTAGGGTAAAGACATTTAATGTAGATTTATTAGCTATATAGGGTTTAATTAATCTAGCTTTTAATAGTTCTTTAATAGCTTTCTTTTCTAAGGGAAGGCATCTAAGAGAGGTTCTATATATAGAAGAGGAACCTAATAATAGTTTAGCTAATTCTAATATAATATTATAACTAAAGCAGCTAAGTAGTAATACTATAGCAGCCTTCTTTAAAAAGAATTCTTCTAGATAAGCTAACTATAAAGGAATTAACTTTCTTACTAACTTAATATACTCTAGGTCCTTATTCTTATAGAAGAGAATAGTTTTACTAGTATATATCTTCTACTGTACTTATACTTTAAGGGCTTAAAGACTAACTATAGGTAGTAAAACTATTTAATTAATAAAGGTAATAGCTTTATTAGGTATCTATAACTTTTTCTATTGTAATTAATAGAGGTTAGCTTTAATCTAAGCTTATAGCTCTATTATATTAACTAGAGGTTTAGTTAAATCTTCCTTTAGAGTTAAAATAATCTCTTTTTAGGGATTTAAGCGTTTTAGGATTTAATAGATTAACTGCTTTTTCTAATTAATTTAATTGTTTATTCTTTAGTTATATTATAAGGTATCTTTCTAAATTATAGAATTAACTTTCTTCTCTTATAGGTTTAGTATTATAGCTAATAAGAACTTTATATTGTTAGGTTAATTCTTTAACTATATAATTCTCTTGCTTTAGAGATATAACTAAATATCTTAAGCTATTAGCTATTCTTAACTAATAAATATATTATAACCTATATTAGTAATATAGAACTTCTGCTTAATAAATCGTTATCTATTTAGCTTTATTATACCTTTAACTAAGTAAGTAACTTTTCTAGCACTTTAATTACAATAATTAGATAGAGATATAGGCGTTAATAGCTTCTTAGAAACCTATCTTAATAACTTCTTAGCCTATTTAGCTACTTAGCAGCTAACTAGTAACAAAATATTTACTTCTATATTATATAAAGCTTAGATCTTAAATCCTAATCTATATAACTATAACTATATAGAAATTGTAAATAAATTTAGGTTTTTATTACTAATTCTAGCTACCTATAGTATTTTAACTACTGTAGAGACTTTTAGTAATGCTTCTAGTTTTTTAAGTTAGAAGATAAACTAAAAGACTAAGAATCCTTTTCTTTTTCTATTATTTTTTTAGCAGTAGTAATCTTCTTTCTATTAGAGCAGTTATAGATAAGGTGTTCTTTTTCTTTATAATTAAAGTATTAGCCTTTAGCTAATACTTACTCTCTTTTGCAGAAAGAGTTCCTAATTCTTAGTAACTTATAGTTACTTCTATTAGTTTTAGGAGAACAGTAAAGTTCCTTTTTAATAGCTTTATAGGCCTTTTTAACGTTAAGTTCTTTTCTCTTCTGTTAGCGTTCCTTAGTAATTTACTTATAGGCTAATGCTACATTAGCTATATAACTAGAAAACACCTTATAGCTAACGTTAAGGTCTTTAGATTCTATTAATAAGGTAGAGTTTAGGTAAGTAGAAATATACTTATAAAGTACACTCTTTCTTTTATTTACTAGAATATTAGCCTTATCTATAAGCTTATTAATCTAACTAATATATATATTAATGTTCTTATTAAGAGGATTATAGACTATATTCTAAAGAGCTTTATAAGTATATATAGCTTTATTAAAGTCCTAATATATAGCAGCAAGAGTAGTAATTATTTTAGTAGAGTTTCTAAAAGGGTTTATTAAGGTTCTACTATATTAAGACTCTAAAAGATTAGCAGTAGCACTAAATATAACTAAGTAGATAACAGTTATATAACTATATTTAGTCTTAAAAACTTTAATGTTTTCTACGATTTTATTAGCTACTCTTTTAACCTAGGCGTTAAAGCCTTTATTTAATTTACTATTAAAGATTAAGGGATTAGTTTCTACCTTCTTTACTTTTCTATTATAATAAGGGTTAGAGGTATCTATATTACTATTAGGATTAAATAGTTAAAAAGCTTTAATAGCAGCTTTCTCTATTAGTTTAAATATTAAACTAAAAACGCTATTAGCTAGAGTTATACTATAACTATATTCTCTTTAAAACTATTATTTTTCTTCTAGTTAAGTAATTTTAATATTACTTTTTTTTAATGCTTAAAGGAGTTTCTTTATATATTCTAAGTCTTTACTTATAGCTTTAGGTTAATCTTCTTTTAATCTAGGTTCTTTAGGATTATTTTCTAACTTAAATAACATTAAGCTAGGTTCTTCTTCTAAGTTAAGCCTAAGTTCTTTAGAACTATCTTCTTAAACTTCTAGTTCTTCTATTTTAAAGCTTATTAGATATATAGTTCTTTTTGTAATTATATATATAAATCTATATAATTCTTTTTCTTATTAGAATAGCTAATATAGGTAAAATAAAGGGTAAAAGTCTATATTTATTTATTACTTAAGCAGCAAATAAAAACAATAATCTTAGAGTAATATTATAGCTATAAAGGAAAGATTAAATAGTCTTATTAAGCTTTATTAATAAAGACTTTAAGATAGAGAGAAAAGGAGGAAAAAGGAGGTAAAGCCTTTATAGGTGCTTAAGAGCTATAAGATTAACGGACCCTAGTGGAGTTAACACCCTAAAGTAGAGCTACGTTTAGTGCATCTAACGGTTTAACGTTATTCTGTAACAGTCTAAGGTTTTTCTAAAGAAGACCTAAGGTCCTGCAGCTTAAGCTAGTGCTAACAGCGTAGCCAACTCGGAACACCTCAATATTAAGGTAACAGATAACAATAAGGCATCGTGCCGAGGGCTCGTGACCGTTACAATATAGACAGAAGCAGCAGCTAAATTGCTAATTCCCTTAAAAGAGTGCTATAGAAAGAGAAACAATCTATATAGCTAAAAGAAGAGATTAATAAATAAGTAGTATTAGGTAAATTCTACTTAAATCTACACCTAGATGTAGAACCTATATCTACAGTAAAGAAGCCTTAATCTTCTTTATAGAACCCTTCTTCTACACCTTTAGCACTCTCTCTATTACTTTCGTTAAGTGTACCTAGTAATCTAATAGGTATATTAGCAGGAATTTTACCTCCTCCTCTTCTACTATAGGATATAAGATTTCTTCTGCTTTTAGTAGTATAACTGTTACTCCCTTCTACAATAGATCCTTCCTAGACTAATATAAGGAAAGTTCTTAACCTTATAAAGATCTATAAAGAAAGCAATAAATATAGTAGCAATATATTTAATTTTATTATACTAAAAGTAGTTATCCTTAAAGATCTATACTAACAACTTAATTTCTTAGAACTAGCAATAATAAAGGTATTTCTAGTAATACTAATAGGTAAAGTATATAAATTCTACCTTACAATAATTGCAATAAACATAAGGATAAATTATACCTTTAATTAAATAGTTAAAATCGTTAGACAACACTTTAAGACCCTAACTAACAAGCAGTTCTATTGTTAAAAATAGAACAGCATTACGTTACGCAATATAATCGCTAAGAACCCTAATAAATCTATACTTAACTGCCTTAATATAATAATCTAGAACCTTTAAGATATTTATAACAGCCTTTTTAACTCTCTTATAGATAATTCTAAACTTATTAAGTAGACCCTTTAAGTAGTTAGAGGCATCTCTAAATATAGCTAAGCTAAATTTGTAACTAATATAACATTTTAAGAGCTTATTAGCAACCTATAAAAGTTAATTAGTATTGCAGAAGTATAGAAGGAAATTAGCTAATTCTACGCTAGATTTAACTAACTTAATATTAATAATAAAGCTCTCTATATAGACTGTTAATATTAACGTTTAAGAGACTTTAGCTATAGCAGAAGTAAAACTAGAAAATAACGCTGCTTTATCTGCAGAAAAGAAGAATATTAGTTAATAAAGTACAGTAAAAAAGAACGTTAAGAAGCATATTAAAGATAGTAGAATAATAAGAAGTATAGAACCCCTCCTTTAAACAGTAAATTTAAAGCCTATCTATAGGCTTATAAAGGATTAAGTAAACCTATACAGAATAATAGTTTTAATAATGCTTAAGATGTAAGTAAAGCATTTATTAAAGAATCTAATACAGCTAATAAAGGAAAAACCCCTTAGCTAATAATTACATAATTTTTCACTAATGCTGCAACTATAGATAATAGAGCTATCTTCTAGAACCTTAAGGAAGAAGCCTACTAGTATACTCTACATAAGGAAGACCTATTTACAGAAGATTAATTAAATCCTATAGATCCCTTATTATATTTATTATCTTATATATTAAAAGAATGTTACTTTAGTGAGATATTTAGAGGCATTTTACCTAACACTATAGCAGCAAGCGTATTAACAGCTAGAATTAACTAAGTATAGGCACTAGTAAAGAAAATGCCTTTATTAAAGATAAATCTATTTAATTAACACTATATAATTACATTTAGCGCAGGATTAGCAACTTTAATAGGTTTTATTATAGTTCTAATAGTCTTTAGCTTAATTACATTCTATATTATTAATATAAGCACCTTATTCCTATACAGCATTAATAATATAGATAAGATGTATATAAAGCTTAACAACCTTAAAAACGTACTAATTTAAGGCAATTAAAAGGTTCCTATTATCTAGAAATAAGGACATCTATAGTAGACTCTAGAAGCTACAGAAGCAGCTATATTCTTCCTATTAGAAAAGCAAATCTATTAGCTTTATTGTTAATTTAGGCATCCCTCTATACAACAATTAACGAAGATCCTATAACGTATAAGTAAAGATATTAGTAACAACAACGCTATTAATAGAATTACATAAGTCTGCTACTACTGCTAACTTAACAGTAAATTACCTAGTTAATTCCGATTTACGTTAAAAGATAACTATAACTTTAACTACAAAATTATCGTTAATATTATATATCTAGATAGCAGCTCTATTCTTTACGTTGTTAATTCTATAACCTTGTTCTAGGCAGCCTACTTTCTAGAACCCTAAAAGTAAAAAGCATAAAACATCTAAAATATATTAAAAGAATGCTAGATTAATACCTATTTAGGTCCTTCTAACTAGATAGTTTATAATGCTAGAAAGAACTTTACATCCGCTAAATTCCGCTATTATATATAAATATTATCTATTAATATTAATGAAGTACCTATTAAAGCCTATAACAGCATTAGTAAAATCGAATAGTACTATAGCCTATTATAAAGAGCTTACAACATTATTAGCAACAAATTAAGCACTAATACTAGTATTATAAAGGATTAAAAGCTTTAAATAGCTATTAAAGCTGTTAATAATTCTGCTAAACCTAATAGTCTTATGCTTATATTATTAGTCTTTAGTTCCTACCCCTATATAATAGATAATTTACCTCTAAGCCTTTCTGTAATATAATAAGCTTTAATTCTACGTAAAGCTACTAATAAAGCCTAAAAGTGCCTAGCATAAAGGTAAATTCACAATACTCTTGCCTCCTATAACAGCCTAAATACAACACCTATACATTTACTGCCTCTACAGTTAGAAGTATGTATATAGCGTAAAAAAGAAGGCTAGTAAGGCCTCTATAAGCTGCTTGCTATAGATAGCAAGGAATGTACTATATAAATGCCTTATAGCTCTATTTATTTTTGCATAACTATTGTAAAACCCTACTACTATAATAATAATAAATCTAATAACTATTCTGCTGTTTCTAACGTTATACCTAATAAAAGCAATATAGAATCCCTACTTAAAAGCAATTCTATTTTACTAAAGAAAAGAGAAAGACCCCTAAAGGTAAAGCAACTAATTAATCTAAACCTAATATAGAAAAGAGGTCTAGGAAGACTAAGAAAGAACTCTCTTCCTATTCTAATTAATTCTATATAAAATTCCTCTACTTTTAACAATAAACTAAATAGATATATTACTGTTTCTAGCCTAACTGCTAGTAGTCCTTATAATCTTAATCCTAGTAGTAATATTAATCCTACTTACACATTACTATATAAATCTAGCAATAAAATTTTCCTTTCTGCAAAAGAAACAGTAGACTATAACTTAGCTATATAACTAAGGAAAAATAATAAGATTACAGCAAAAGGTGCTCTATTTAAAGTATTTAACTAAGCTAAAATTAACGCACTATTAGCTAGAGATGTCTTCTAATTTGTTAAATTTAACCCTACTGTATATAATAACTATATCTTTAAATCTTATATAGTTTAAGAAGTTAAAGGAAAAGGAACTATATTACTATATAAGAAGTTAAGACTAGTTATCTAAGGATATAACAACAGCAATAAATTGTTAATTTTAACATAATCCCTAACAATTTAATAAGCTAGTTAATGCCTAATTGTAGCACTAGCTCTATCTCTCTAAAAACGCGATATTGTCTTATAGATTCGCAATATTATACAGGCTTATATACAATCTAACACTAATTTAAATAGATTAATTATTGCACAACTTCCTAACTAAATTAAACACCTATATCCCTACAATACAGTAATAGAAGTAATTAAGCCTCTATATAGAATTGCTAAAGCAGGTATATATTAGTAGTCTACGTACTTTTGCTACTACTATAATAACTTAAGTATAGTTACATTAATATATAACCCCTGCTTACTAATATTAAATAACAATAACTACTTTAGAATCGTTAGAATGCAGACTAATAATACATTAGGATTAAGCAATAGAACCTTCTTTAACTATAAGGAATCTAAACTGTAGAAGGCTAACTTTACTGTAAAACTAAAGCAGAGCCTAACAGCAGAAACGCTACTAATTTTTAACGGATATATATTAACTAAATCTAACAGCACTTTAACCCTTTACTAGAAAGGTTAAAGTAAAAGGATTTAGCCTATTAACATTACTAGTGTTAATATAGATTCAATAAAACAACAGTATATTAAGCAATAAGCCTACAGTATATATATTGCTATAATCTATTAACTAGAAGCTGCATTTAACCTTTCTATTGCTATATAACAGTAAGATATTACAATTAACGATATTAAGCGACTAAATAAGAGGCTCTAATAGCAGATTAACAACTAGACCTATAGATTATAATATATCCTAATAGACCTTCCCTCTGCTAAATTATATATATTTATTAACGA
Organism: Atkinsonella hypoxylon; assembly: GCA_000729835.1. Classification (NCBI taxonomy): domain Eukaryota; kingdom Fungi; phylum Ascomycota; class Sordariomycetes; order Hypocreales; family Clavicipitaceae; genus Atkinsonella; species Atkinsonella hypoxylon. Next base: position 40,726 of record JFHB01000214.1, read on the forward strand.
ATCCTTTATAAATAATAAAGATTTAAGCTCCTAGATAGAATATATAATTATCTTAGGTAATAAAGAAGCTTATAAAAAGAACGCTAAATTTGTAATAAAAGGCAATATTATTATGTACAGCTCTGTTAAAAGCAAGAGAGTTATAAGGAGCGCACTTACATTAGAACTATACAGTATAGTGCAAGGCGTAGATATATTGCATGCTATTAGCACTACGTTAAATATAGTGATAAAGCAGCTATAGATACCGCTAATTCTACTAGTAGTCTATATAGATTTATTCTTATTGTATAAATGCCTTATAAAGCTTAGTACAATAAAGGAAAAGAGATTAATAATTAACATTATAGCGCTACATTAATTATACAAAAGGCGCAAAATTAACGAAATCCGCTAGATTAACAGCAAAGATAATATTGCTAATTTAATAACAAAAGTAACACTAAATAAGACTCTTAAATCCTTTATTAACAATAATAAGGCTAATATATAGGTAGAAGGCTAGGTAAAGAGACCTACAAATTAATGTAGAAGGATATTAGATTTATTGTTGTTTATTCCTTTAATCTATTTTGTTATTACTGTAACTGTTAAAGTTACTTAACTAGCACAATAAAAAGAGAGACTGCTAGTGTTAGAATCGTTATAACTCTATTGTGCAATTCTAGCGCCTATATAGGTAGATACAACTGCTAATTAGTTGCATCTGCACATTAGTCTCTACTTATATTAGGGTTGCTAGTACCCCTTAATTCCCCCTTAATATAACACTATACCTAAGGCATATAAGATATCTAACGGGGTATATAATGTAGCCTCTTTTGCTAGTTAGATACAACTCCTAGATAACCGAATTTGAACCTCTTTGATGTAAATACTAGTGCACTAGTGAACTGGTCGTAGGGCTGACTCGAAGGAGTATAAATTTGACCCTTAGTCTCCTAATATTTATATATTAAGTAACACTTTCTCTTTATTATAAGTAGTAGTAAAGCCTTTTACTACAATATTATTTAAGAAAGGCTTATAAGTATAAGGAATTAGGTTAAAAAGAATTCTTTTTACTATTTAAATAAATTAAGTAATAGAGTTAGTTACTTCTTAAGGAAGTATATAGAGTTATAGAAGCTCTATTGCTATTAAAATTATTATTATATCTCTACTTTCTTCTGTAAGTAGCACTTAGTTATAGCTTAACAGTAAATTAATAACTAAAAGCATTTTATATATTCTAAATTCTTTGCTAAAAGCCTTTACTTCTTCTAGAATATAAGTATTCTATATTATAATCTTATTATAGGCTATTATAAACAGCACTAGCTATATCCCTTTATTCTTCTTTATTACTAAAAAGTAAGGGTTTCTATAAGATTTATAGCTCTCTTCTAATAACTTATACTAAAGCTTCTTTTTTAATAAATTAACTAATCTCTCTTATAGGCTAATAGGTATTAGTATTAACTTTACTTTCTAAGCTCTATAAGTAATAGTATAAATAACTTAAGGCAGTACAACTAGGAAATTAATTTTTCTACACTTTAATAAGTTTTACGCTAGTGCTACCTTTTAGTTATAAAGGATTTCCTTAAAAATATTAACTTCTTCTACTGTTAAATATTTTTATACTTATTTAACTATTTAATTTAAACATTCTTTTATTATTTAGAATCCTTAGAGCTTTTTACTAAATCTTTCTATAATATATTTAGTGTATTTTCTTAATTTATTTAAGTATACCTTTACCTCTTTTTACTTCTTCTATTTCTACTTAAAGTCTTTATTAAGTATAAACCTATTTAAAGGAATATTATCTTTTAGTAAAATCTTATTAGCTTTTTACTTATATAATATATTTACTTTTAAATTAATTAGTTATAATTGTTTTAAGGGCTAAATCTTCTTTATAGCCTCTTTAAGTTAGCTTCTATACTAGTTAGCTATTCCCTTTATTATAAGATTAATAATAGCTATACCCTTATTCTTTATTATTAGTACTAGCTCCTTATTATTATTTAACTTAGCTTTAAGACCTTCTTTAACTATTTAATTATAAACTAAATCCTTAAATAACTTATTAATTAAGATTAAATTAACACTAGTAGCTATTGCTTTATTTATTGTAATCTTTTATTTAATACTTCTAGTAACCCTTAAGACTAATATAATATTACTAAAATAGTACTTTAAGAGAAGCTTACCTTCTTTATTACTATGCTTAAAGGTAACTTTAGCTATATATATAAAAGGCATTTTAAGTGTCGACAGACCAAGGGTCTAATTTATACTCCTTCGAGTCGGTCCTATAACTAGTTCACTAGTGCACTAGTATTTACATTAAAGAGGTTCAAATTCAGTTATCTAGGAGTTGTATCTAAAAAGCAAAAGAGGCTACATTATATACCCCGTTAGATGCCTTATATGCCTTAGGCATAGTGTTGTGTTAAAGGGGAATTAAGAGGTATTAGCGACCCTAATATAAGTAGAGACTAGTGTGTAGATGCAACTAATTAGCGGTTATATCTACCTATATAGGCGCTAGAATTGCACAATAGAGTTATAACAATTCTAACACTAGTAGTCTCTCTTTTTATTGTGCTAGTAGAGTAACTTTAATAGTTACAGTAATAACAAAATAGATTAAAGGAATAAATAATAATAAATCTAATATCCTTCTGCATTAATTTATAGGTCTCTTTACCTAGCCTTCTACCTATATATTAGCCTTATTGTTATTAATAAAGGATTTAAGAGTCTTATTTAGCGTTACTTTTGTTATTAAATTAGCGATATTATCTTTGCTGTTAATCTAATAGATTTCGTTAATTTCGCGCCTTTTATATAATTAATGTAGCGCTATAATGTTAATTATTAATCTCTTTTCCTTTATTATACTAAGCTTTATAAGGCATTTATACAATAAGAACGAATCTATATAGACTACTAGTGGAATTAGCAGTATCTATAGCTGCTTTATTACTATATTTAATGTAGTGCTAATAGCATACAATATATCTACGCCTTACACTATACTATATAGTTCTAATGTAAGTGCGCTCCTTATAACTCTCTTACTTTTAATAGAGCTATATATAATAATATTGCCTTTTATTATAAATTTAGCGTTCTCTTTATAAGCTCCTTTATTGCCTAGGATAATTATATATTTTATTTAGGAGCTTAAATCTTTATTGTTTATAAAGGATCTATTAATAAATATATATAATTTAGTAAAGAGAAGGTCTATTAGGATATATTGTAATCTATAGGTTTAGTTATTAATCTGCTATTAGAGCCTCTTATTTAGTCGTTTAATATTGTTAATTGTAATATCTTGCTGTTGTATAGCAACAGAAAGGTTAAATGCAGCTTCTAGTTAATAGATTATAGCAATATATACGCTGTAGGCTTATTGCTTAATGTACTATTGTTTTATTAAATCTATATTAATACTAGTAGTATTAATAGGTTAAATCCTCTTGCTTTAACCTTTTTAGTGAAGAGTTAAAGTACTGTTATTAGATTTAGTTAATATATATCTATTAAAAATTAGTAGCGTTTCTGCTATTAAGCTCTACTTTAGCTTTACAGTAAAATTAGCCTTCTACAGTTTAGATTCCTTATAGTTAGAGAAGGTTCTATTGCTTAGTTCTAGCGTATTGTTAGTCTACATTCTAATAATTCTAAAGTAATTCTTATTGTTTAATATTAGTAAGTAGAGGTTATATATTAACGTAACTATACTTAAATTGTTATAGTAGTAGCAGAAGTATATAGACTACTAATATATACTTGCTTTAGCAATTCTATATAGAGGCTTAATTACTTCTATTACTATATTGTAAGGATATAGGTGTTTAATTTAGTTAGGAAGTTATGCAATAATTAATCTATTTAAATTAGTGTTAGATTGTATATAAGCCTATATAATATTGCGGATCTATAAAACAATATTACGTTTTTAGAGAGATAGAGCTAGTGCTACAATTAGGCGTTAATTAGCTTATTAAATTGTTAGGGATTACGTTAAAATTAATAATTTGTTGCTGTTATTGTATCCTTAGATAACTAGTCTTAACTTCTTATATAGTAATATAGTTCCTTTTCCTTTAACTTCTTAAACTATATAAGATTTAAAGATATAGTTGTTGTATATAGTAGAGTTAAATTTAATAAATTAGAAGATATCTTTAGCTAATAGTGCGTTAATTTTAGCTTAGTTAGATGCCTTAAATAGAGCACCTTTTACTGTAATCTTGTTGTTTTTCCTTAGTTATATAGCTAAGTTATAGTCTACTGTTTCTTTTGCAGAAAGGAAAATTTTATTGCTAAATTTATATAGTAATATATAAGTAGAATTAATATTACTACTAGGATTAAGATTATAAGGACTACTAGCAGTTAGGCTAGAAACAGTAATATATCTATTTAGTTTATTATTAAAAGTAGAGGAATTTTATATAGAATTAATTAGAACAGGAAGATAGTTCTTTCTTAGTCTTCTAGAACCTCTTTTCTATATTAGGTTTAGATTAATTAGTTGTTTTACCTTTAGAGGTCTTTCTCTCTTCTTTAGTAGAATAGAATTGCTTTTAGGTAGGGATTCTATATTGCTTTTGTTAAGTGTAACGTTAGAAACAGTAGAATAATTGTTAAATTTATTGTTATTATAGTAGTAGGGTTTTACAATAGTTATATAAAAACAAATAGAGCTATAAGGTATTTGTATAGTGCACTCCTTGCTATCTATAGCAAGCAGCTTATAGGGGCCTTACTAGCCTTCTTTTTTACGCTATATATACACTTCTAACTGTAGGGGCAGTAAATATATAGGTATTATATTTAGGCCGTTGTAGAAGGCAAGAGCATTATAAATTTGCCTTTATACTAGGCATTTTTAGGCTTTATTAGTAGCTTTATATAGAATTAAAGCTTATTATATTATAGAAAGGCTTAGAGGTAAATTATCTATTATATAGAGGTAGGAACTAAAGACTAGTAATGTAGGCATAAGACTGTTAGGTCTAGCAGAATTATTAATAGCTTTAATAGCTATTTAAAGCTTTTAATCCTTTATAATACTAGTATTAGTGCCTAATTTATTATTAATAATATTGTAAGCTTTTTGTAATAGGCTATAGTACTATTTAACTTTACTAATGCTGTTATAGGATTTAATAGAAACTTTATTAACATTAATGGACAATATTTATATATAATAGCGGAATTTAGTAGATATAAAGTTCTTTCTAGTATTGTAAACTATCTAGTTAGAAGGGCCTAAATAGGTATTAATCTAGCATTCTTTTAATGTATTCTAGATGTTTTATGCTTTCTGCTTTTAGGGTTCTAGAAAGTAGGCTGCCTAGAATAAGGTTGCAGAATCTACAATATAAAGAATAGAGCTGCTGTCTAGATATATAATATTAACAATAATTTTGTAGTTAAAGTTATAGTTATCTTTTAATGTAAATTAGAATTAACTAGGTAATTTACTGTTAAGTTAGCAGTAGTAGTAGACTTATGTAATTCTGTTAATAGCGTTATTGTTACTAATATCTTCTTCTATACGTTATAGAATCTTTATTAATTGTTATATAGAGGGATATCTAAATTAACAATAAAGCTAATAGATTTACTTTTCTAACAAGAAGAATGCAGCTACTTCTATAGCTTCTAGAGTCCACTATAAATGTCTCTATTTTTAGATAATAGAAACCTTTTAATTGCCTTAAATTAATATGTTTTTAAGGTTATTAAGCTTTATATACATCTTATCTATATTATTAATGCTGTATAGAAACAAAGTGCTTATATTAATTATGTAGAATGTAATTAAGCTAAAGACTGTTAAAACTATAATAAAGCCTATTAAAGTTGCTAATTCTGCGCTAAATGTAATTATATAGTGTTAATTAAATAGATTTATCTTTAATAAAGGCATTTTCTTTACTAGTGCTTATACTTAGTTAATTCTAGCTGTTAATATACCTACTGCTCTAGTGTTAAGTAAAATACCTCTAAATATCTTACTAGAATAACGTTCTTCTAATATATAAGATAATAAATATAATAAGGGATCTATAGGATTTAATTAATCTTCTGTAAATAGATCTTCCTTATGTAGAGTATACTAGTAAGCTTCTTCCTTAAGGTTCTAGAAGATAGCTCTATTGTTTATAGTTGCAGCATTAGTAAAGAATTATATAATTATTAGCTAAGGAGCTTTTCCTTTATTAACTATATTAAATTCTTTAATAAATGCCTTACTTACATCTTAAGCATTATTAAAACTATTATTCTATATAGGTTTACTTAATCCTTTATAAGCCTATAGATAGGCTCTAAATTTGCTGTTTAAAGGAGAGGTTTTATACTTCTTATTATTTTACTATCTTTACTATACTTCTTAATGCTCTTTTTTGCTATACTTTATTAACTAATATTCTTCTTTTCTATAGATAAAGTAGCGTTATTTTTAGGTCTTACTTCTGCTACAGCTAGAGTCTCTTAAACGTTAATATTAATAGTCTATATAGAGAGCTTTATTATTAATATTAAGTTAGTTAAATCTAATGTAGAATTAGCTAATTTCCTTCTATACTTCTGCAATACTAATTAACTTTTGTAGGTTGCTAATAAGCTCTTAAAATATTACATTAGTTATAAATTTAGCTTAACTATATTTAGAGATGCCTCTAACTGCTTAAAGAGTCTATTTAATAAGTTTAGAATTATCTATAAAAGAGTTAAAAAGGCTGTTGTAAATGTCTTAAAGGTTCTAGATTATTATATTAAGGTAGTTAAGTATAGATTTATTAGGGTTCTTAGCGATTATATTACGCAATATAATACTGTTCTATCTTTAGCAATAGAACTACTTATTAGTTAGAGTCTTAAAGTGTTCTCTAATAATTTTAACTATTTAGTTAAAGGTGTAATTTATCCTTATATTTATTGCAATTGTTGTAAGGTAGAATTTATATACTTTACCTATTAGTATTACTAGAAATACCTTTATTATTGCTAGTTCTAAGAAATTAAGTTATTAGTATAAGTCTTTAAGGATAACTACTTTTAGTATAATAAAATTAAATATATTACTGCTATATTTATTGCTTTCCTTATAGATCTTTATAAGGTTAAGGACTTTCCTTATATTAGTCTAAGAAGAGTTTATTATAGAAGAAAGTAACAGTTATACTACTAGAAGTAGAAGAAATCTTATATTCTATAGTAAAGGGGAAGAAGGTAATATTTCTACTAATATACCTATTAGATTACTAGATATACTTAATAAAAGTAATAAGAAGAGTGCTAAAGGTATAGAAGAAGGGTTCTATAAAGAAGATTAAGGCTTCTTTACTGTAGATATAGGTTCTGCATCTAGGTGTAGATTTAAGTAGAATTTACCTAATGCTACTTATTTATTAATCTCTTCTTCTAGCTATATAGATTATTCCTTTTCCTATAGTACTCTTTTAAGGGAATTAGCAATTTAGCTGCTGCTTTTGCCTATATAGACTCTATATTTATATAGTAAATTGTATAACGCTTTAATAATTAGAGTAGAAGCTCTTTAAAATAGGTCTTTATTCTAGTTATAAAAGTTAAATTTAAAGTTCTTCTATTATTCTTAATCTCTAAATCTTTAATCTTTATAAAGGTTAATTATAAAGGTAATTCTATTGTTTAAATTAGTAGTAGTAGCAGTTTCTAGGTTAATTTTATATATTAAGTCCTAATCTATTAATAGGAGTTTTTAATACTTTTAAAGTTATTCTAGAAGCTTATTAGGTTGTAGTTATTACTTAAATTCTTATAAATCTACCTAGGGTTATTGTAAACTTATTATATTAAATAAGATTAAGTAGTATAGAAAGAGAAAGTAGGTGTAATAGAATTAGTATAAAGATAGATAGATTTAGCTAGCTTTTAGCTAAGTTCTAAGATAGTTAAAGGAGTTAAATTCTATAGTGTTAGCTGCTAAGGGTTCTAGCTAGTAATTTAATTCCTTAGGAGTTTAATATTAATAATTAGTTAAACTAAAACGTTATTATAAGTAAATACAACTTAGTAACTAAGTAATTATAAAGATATCCCTTCCTTTAGCACACTTTACTAGTTATATTAGCTGCTAAGGGTTCTAGCTAATAGTATTACGTCTCTTCTTGCTAAATCTAGCTAATCTATAGTTAGTTATACTAATCTCTTTAGTTGTACTAAAGACTTCTAGTTAAGTAACTACTAATTAGTGTTAACAGACTAAGGGTTTAATTTATACTCCTTTAAGTTAGTTCTATAACTAGTTCACTAGTGCACTAGTATTTACATTAAAGAGGTTTAAATTTAGTTATCTAGAAGTTATATCTAAAAAGCAAAAGAGGCTACATTATATACCCCGTTGGATGCCTTATATGCCTTAGGCATAGTGTTGTGTTAAGGGGGAATTAAGGGGTATCGGCAACCCTAATGTAAGTGGAGACTAGTGTGCAGATGCAACTAATCAGCGGTTGTATCCACCCACGCAGGCGCCGGAATCGCACGATAGAGTCATAACGATTCCAACATTAAGGATTAATTATATATATAAAGACTTTAGTGTAATATAAAAGTAAATTAGTATTTAGATATTTCTAAGGTATAGCTTTATTATTACCTTTTTTAATATTATAAGCTTATACAATATAAAAGATATAGTAGTAGTCTTTTACTTTATTAGAGTTATTCTTAAATTAAGCTCTTTAATAAGGTCTTTAGTAATAATATTTCCTTATAAACTATAATTTATAAGACTATTAATAAGTAAAGAGTTTAGGCTTTTAAGTTATACTTAAAGGTAAAGTAAGTTCTATAAATAGCTTATAATTGCTTTTAGCTTTAGAATACTATTTAATTCTTTAATATAAAGTGTATTTACCTATAGGTTTATAATAAACTTCTTCTCTTTAATATAATTTTCTATATATTCTTATATAATATCCTATAAATTCTTCTAAATGCTACTAAGCAGTTATTTTATATACTTATTAGTAATATCTTTTTTATTGTTTTCTATTGCCTCTTTAACTATAGTAGATATTATTTTAATAATATTAACTAATTAATCTTTTTACTTCTTAACTCTTTACGTCTTTCTTAGAATAAAATATAGAAGGTATAACTTTAGCACTTATTCTATTAATATAATAGACTTTATTAATACTATCTACTTATATTAAGCATTTATTCTCTATTACTTCTGTAAGTATAGGCATTAGTTAGTATAGGTTTTATAAGCTAACTCTAATCTTTTTCTAAAAAATATCTTTAAATAATTATATAAGAAGCTATACTTTTATATCTATAGAGCTATCTTCCTTAGCTTTTTTTTCTTTCCTTTTAGCTTAGTTTTCTAAAGCTTCTTTTTACTTAATAGAGCGTTATATCTCTATAGTATAGACTTTAAAGAGCTAGGCTATAATTCTCTTCTTAATTAGTATATAGAGAGTTCTTCTAGGTCTATATTCCTTTATCTTAAACGTTAAAGTTACTGTAGTACTATTAGTAAAGTCTCTCTTAAGAATAGCTTTTAGCAAGATATATATTAAATAATAATTAGAAATATTAATCTTATTAAAGATTTAATTTAATATCTTTCTCTTTTTCTTACTTAGCTTCTAATAGTTTAACGTTTTTCTACTAAATTCCTTAACTTAAAGATAATACTATTTTATAATATAGTATTTAAAATAATTAACCTAAGATACTATAAGCCTATAAAGATAACTTTCTATACTAAAAAAGCTTTATATAAGAGTAAGTAGCACTAGATTATTTAATTCTACTGTTAAGATGCTTAGTTATTAATTATACTTTATAAAGCTAACCTTATTGTTATATTAGTGAAACTAGTATTAATTTATATAATAACCTTTCTTACTATAGTAATAGTAGTAATATTGCCTTATATAGCTTCTAGTTACGTAAGTTCTAAAGCTTTAGGTATTATTATATATATTAATAGCGTTAATATATATATTCTACCTTTTCTCCTTCTTCTTCCTAAATTTCTCTTTAAAAAGCTTTATAATATTTATCTTTAAAACTATTTACTTTATAATTATAATCTTTATATCTTTAAACTTCTAGGTTAAATTATCTATTTAATCTATTACTTCTAAAATAGGCTATATAATTTCCTTAGCTTTATAACTAAAATTACTTATACTATAATACTTAGGACTTCTTCTACCTAAAGGTATATAAAGGTAGTTCTTTCTATTGTTATAGAGTTTAGAATTATAGTCTTTAGCTCTATTCTAGCTTATATATACTAGCTAAGCTGCTCTAATAACTCTCTATAGAGTATTATAATAAACTTAGCTTTAGTAACTTTTATTTAATCTATAAAGCTAGTAAGTATAGTATCTAGTAAGGCCTTATAAATATAATTAGATTAAGAGGTTATACTACACTATATATAGAGCTTAGCGCTAATTATAGTAGCTTAATGTTCTTAAAGCTAATAAAGAGTATTTTTTATAGTTCTTAAATAATTTCTCTTTAGATCTTTAAGCTTTTTATTAGCTTATTCCTTTTAATCTTAAGGAGTAGCTTTATACTAAAGTAAAAGCTACTTTTTAGCTTCTTTTTAATTATATAAGGTATAAATAACCTTTATATACTTATAGATTAATAGATTAATATAATAAATAAATATCTTTTACTAGTTTTCCTTTAGGATAAATAAGGTTTCTATTTTTAGCTTAAAGCTAGTTAAGTAATTAAGAATATTTTCTTCTTTAAATTAGTATATATTAAACTTTTTATTAAAGGTAGCTTAAGCTTACTGCTTTTTAATAGCTTTACTTATAGCTTTAGTAAGAGCCTTATAAGGTATAGCTATAGCGCTATTAGTACTAGCTTTTTTATCTTAAGTATTTAATTCTATTGTAACCTTAGGTTTAAAAGCAACTTTTTTAGAAGATTTATTAGATTAACTAGAACTAGTATTAGCTACTTTAAACGTAAAGCCTATACTTTTCTTTAAGAGATATAGAATACTAAACTTATATAAATAACTAGTAAAATAGCTTAATATAGAAGATAGATATAAAGAGAATAATTAATCTTACTTAGTAGAAAGAGTATAATATATATAATTCTCTATATTAACTATACTTTTAATGCTCTTACCTTTTACTTCTATAGTTATATAAGCTCTTAGCTAAAATATAGAGACTAAGAACCTAATTACTAATAATAGTAAATATAAAGATAACTGCTAAAATAAGAATAAAAGAGAAATTTTTCTCTATAATTAAATAATTATAATATTTAAAGGAACTAAAAACTTCCTTTTTACTATATTAAGGCTATTTTAGCTAAGAGTAAAATAGAGGTTAAATAAACTAGCTAGTATTTATAATATAGTAACTATTTTTAACTAAACTTAGCCCTTTTTAGCTT